>CAEFZX010028080.1:0-34676 GCA_903066825.1 Alfaro cultratus | reverse complement strand
AGAACCAGAACCAAACGAGGAGAAGCAGCATTCAGCATCTATGCACCACAAATTTGGAACAAACTTCCAGAAAACTGTAAAAATGCTGAAACACTGACTTCCTTTAAAGCTCGACTAAAAACCCACCTGTTTAGGATTGTATTTGAAATGTAATCGATTACGAATTTAATGATGGGATTTGACTTAATGTCATGCTTCGATTGTTGATTCCATGTTGCATGACTTTGTGTTTTTGTGTTTGTTATGATTTTAAAATGCTGCTGAAATGTGCTATACAAATAAAATTTGACTGATTGAATAAACACACATGAGCTCAGCATATTTATTGTTGTTGATCTGTTATTTAGGTTATTCAAAGTATTATTCTATCAATTCAGTTTTCCAGTGTTTCAAGAACCCCTGATCAATCATGGAACTTTTTTAGCGTTGTGGACGTTATTATGATGTTACTACTGGTAGAAAAGGCGAAGACGATGACAGGAAGTAGTAAGAGGATTATGGTGCGCCACATTTTTTAATGACTTATGTGAACAAACTTATTCACATGCGATTTTAACTGTGTTTCTAATGAAACTGAAATACTGCAGTTATGAAATTGTGTTTTTTTCGGCATTAGAAAAATATCACCTAAGGGAATTTCTAGAAATGCAGTGACTCCCTGCGTTTTCATGTCTTCCTTTTTTTCTTTCTCAGCCACATTTGATTAATTGTGTCACAGCATCAAGAAACATTTTTCTTTTGTTTGCCTTTAGAAGAAAAGGCACAAAATCCAAGTATTTAATTAAACTTTGTTCATTTCCAACACAGATGGAAAAATCCATGTTGAGCCAAAAAGCTCTTCAGTATTTGGATTGTGCTGAGCAACGTGGAGCTTCCTTTCTTATCATTTGAGCGACAGCATTGAGCTCATCAAATCTTCAGCACGGCGTTAATAATGCCTCCTAAAAAGCGTTCGCCGTTGCTACAGTAAATCTTTGCGTGGAGACCAAAATGGCCACTACGAGGAGCTGATGGCGAGGGATCAGGATTAAGTTTTTCCCCGGGTGTCGGTGCGGACGAGGCTGACCTCAGGCTGACACAGCAACTCTGTTGTTAGATTAGATCTAACAGCTGACAAGCAAAGCAGCCAAATCCTCTGCACTCTGTGCTGCTGTGTGCCACTGCAGTGCTTCGTGTTTGGGCCGCCTCGTCTTGTGCAGGAGAGTGTTCAGAGGAAATTTTTTTTTCCTTCCCCTCCCTCTTTCGTTCCCTCTTTCGTTCCCCGTATTTCAAAGCAGGATTTAAACTGCTAGTGACAAGGCGCTGAACCTGACCGGTGTGTGGCGTGCGCTGACGGGGGGGTGAAGACGGCGTGGCGAGGTCGCTTCCGAAAACAGACTGTCGGGACGGAGACGCGTTCGGTGCGACAGCATGAGTGACTCTGACAGTTTGTTAAAGATTCAGAAGGGCTATTGTCACCAGGTTTAAATATAGCGTCTGCTTCAATGAAGTCACATGTTCTTACTCTGATTCGCCTCATCGCGGCGACTATCTCCATCCGGCTGCCGGGGCGACCCACCTCCAAGCTGCCGATGTACTGCAAGAGAAGAGTTCAAAGGATTGCTTTGGGTTTTGGCAACTTGTTTGCGTCGGTTAGGTTCATCTCACACTGGGCTTGAAACAATTAATCAGATTAATCCAATATTGAAGTAATCGTCAACTAACTGAGTAATCGATTAGTCGTTAATTGAAGAATGCAGACTCAAAAAAAATTTCATTTGTCGAAAAAAAAAAAAAACACAACAGATTCAGAGCAGTGACTATGTCAAAACTGTAAAAATAAAAAAAATAAAAAAAATCTATATGCATTTTGGATTTCAAAAACCTTTGTTTGCAAATATGTTTTATTCAAAAGCTCCCAAGTGGCATTTTCTTTAAAAATATATTCAACTGGTTCAAATTCACAAATGAATGCCATGATAATGCAGGTTAGGCAATAAAATGTTTGTGTTCTAATTTAGAAAAGGATTTCATTTGTTTATTTGCATCTTCTCCTAAAACCATATAAAAAAGTTTTAGAAAAAGCGCTAAGTGCTTAGATGGAAAATCTATAGAATATGGTAGAAAAAAATAAAAAATCATCCGATTAATCGATTACCCGTCAGCATAATCGATTAATAAATTACTAAAATAATAGGTACAGCCCTATTTCAAACTAATTTTCACGTAATAATCTTCCTTTCCCAGAAGGGAAGACAGTCTGAATTTGTTGTCCAGGTCGAAAGTTGACATTCACTCATCAGCATCAGGAATAACAGTTTTGATTAATTGTTTTAGTTTTCCTTTTTGGAGGTGGTGTGATTGGTTAGTAAATGACTTCAATGAAATTTCAAAGCAATTATTCGTTGGGCAAATTAGAATTTAAAGCATGATTTTGTCTAACCCGCAATCTTTTTATACAACCTCAAATTTAAAGATACTTTTACCATTTGGTTGAAAGGTCTTTAGTAAGATTATGGCTTTTACTGCCCTGGTGAAGCTTCTGTTGTAATTCTGGATATTTGAACAGAAGGATTGAAAGATTTCCTGACAGATCTGACTTTCAAACAGGCTACAAATTCAGATCTACGTTGTGGTCTGGCCCGTTCCCAAAACATGATCCAATCCGAATCCAGCTCTGATTTATGATTTATGGTTATTCCCGTTGGATTTACTCAGCCCTGCCAAAACGTCATCCGTCCTGCTGTCGATTTGGCATGAAGTTGAAGGATCTAGAGTTACTTAATTATGCCACCCAGTTTACGCAATGCAACGACACAGACCCTCAGCATGATGCTGTCACCGCCATGCTCAACAGTAGGTACAGTGTTTTTCATTCCTCCAGCTCTAGTTAACGTTTACTCATCTGACCACTAAACGTTTCTCCAGAAGCCGTTTGGATTGTTCATTTGGGGAGCTGCAGACTTGGATCAGTGGTGACCAAACAAAAAAGGTCAAATTAAAAAAAGACAATTTCAAAAATTTTGGGGTCATCAATTATTTTCTGATTTGTTGGCCAAATTTTTAACCTTCCTTGACTTCAGGGGCCAAACAAAATCGTTTTTTGCAAGTATCAGAACATCACCCAAAATGAAAGATTCGAGGACCGAGTTAATCGGTGCGCCGCTACAAGCTGCCATTAATATTCTACAACGACCGTAAAGTTACTGAAAATATACAGACTGCTCTCAGAAGGCAGGTTTACAGTAAACCAATCCACTGAAATTCTTACAAGAACTCATATTTGTAACCCAGAATTATGCTAAAATCATGCTGATGGCAGCTGTAAGTGTGTGGTTTCCCCTGAACTTGTCGAAACACACTTAAGCAATTAACTAATTAGGCACAGACTGATGTTCTCAGGCCTTTCTTTCTGTTAATTATGATAATTATGATTTTCTGCTCGCATGGACCCCGCCTGCCCCCCCAAAGAAACCTCCAGCACTCCGTAGATTAGAGAAAAGGTTCATTAACTTCAGACCTCGGTCTTGTTATTAAATGTTGTGATATCGTTCCACTCTGGAGAGGCAGAACTGAAAACCCAGAATTCACATCTGCCGTTGAGGTTATTTAAACTTCTGGAACTGTAGGTGAGATTATCAGCTTTGACACTGTTGGCTCATTTTTAATACATCAAACTTAATATTGTCATCTTCCTAAAAATAAAAAAATAAAAATAATGGCCTATGACATTTTTTGCCAAAAGGATTTTTTATTTTCTATTTATTTATTTATTTTTGTCTAAATCATTTTCTGGCAGAATATGAGGTGCTGATATTTTTTTTCCTCCAAAATCCCTTTTGGCAACAACAACAAAAAAAGACGTATGAAATTATCTTAGGAAGGTGACAATAGTCTACAACATGCAATGAAATTCAAAGAGCTGCTTTGAACAAATATAATTTTTATACAAAAAAGGGGGCAGCTGAAGCAATAATATCACAATAAAAACAAGTAAAACTCACAAAAAATGGGAGCAAAAACTCTAGAAAACAGAACATGTGTCATTTAGTGTTTCTGATATTAAAACATATCAGAAACAATAAATCTATCTTCAATCTTAAAGTGTATAAACATGATCCAGTTAGTGGAGAGATGATCAGACCTGGTTAAAATAAGGACTGGACAGCAATAAACGTATCAACAAGAAAATAAAGTGATGGACATGAAGAAGTAACAACAGCCATATCTGTCAGAGCTTAAATCCTTTAAAAAATCCCTCTCTTACCTTTGCCTCGAAGCAGACCCCATGATTAAACACCTCCTCGTTGTGCATGGGGACCCTCAGATCGAGCGCGTCATCCACTAAATTGTACTTGGTCACTCCCGGCATGGCTCCGGATCTCGTTTTACGACCGCGCTAGAGAACCTGCAGATATGCGCATCTCCTCTCCTCCCCGCCGATTACCGCCGCCGCCTCACGCTCTCAGCCGCGAGACGCGTCACTCCGGTGGTAGGTGGTGGTGGGAGGGTCACGCGCGGGTCGCGGCCGATTGATTGGCTGCGGGAGCTCAATTAATGCGCTAATCGCCGGTTCGGTGAGTGCACTTATTGACCCGATCTTTTCTTTTTTATCCCGGTGTTGCTCTGACGCACGGCGCTGCCCGCCGGTCGAGCCGATGACGCGCGGGTTACCAACAAACGATAGTTTTTTGTTTACTCCTCGTAGTAGGTGGGAATTGAAGGGGGAAAAAAACCCCACACAAAACCGTCGGCCCAGTTTTGGACGCGATCACATTTCAGAACTACGACTGGAGCGGTTCGGGATTTAAATGAGGCGGAAGGAGAGTTTCCCTGTCAGCTCACGGTTCGCTCGTGTGACATCTAGTGGCACTGCAGGGAACAAATGAACGGAACTCCACGAGCCCCCGAGGGTCCGGAACCGGGGCCCGGCTCAGCAGAACCGGGTCGGTTCAAGTCTGCATGGAGGCTTTCCAACTATCATACGACACTTTCCAAAAACAACAGCCTAAGTCTTTTCTCTTTTTTTAAAAAACAAACAAACTGATTTTATCCAGAAAAAATAAATAAATAATAATAATAATAAATTATTAATCTCCACCTTTTTATTAGCTAATAAAAAGGTGATGATTTGTCATTATTATTATTGTTATTGTTATTATTATTGTTGGTGGTGATTTGGGGAAAATATATATATATATAAATCAATAAATTATTTATCAAAAATTATTCAGGTCATTATTTTGATTGACCTTCTTTACCTTATTTTGGGGAGGTAAAGAAGTTCAAAGTGTTTCATATCATAAAAACACAAATAGGGAATCCTAAAAACATCATTCCAGTAACAAACGTTACATTTTGTCGAGTGCCATCATCAAAATCATAAAATATGTTGCTCAATTTTCCATTTATTAACATTCAAAAACAACTCTAAACAGCTGTGGGGGGGGGTTAGCCTTGATTTAAAGGAACTCACTGTCTATGTCGTCGATGTTGGATTATTTGCAACTGATGTCATAATTATTCACCAATATGAGCAATGAATTGCAGTGACTGCATCTCTTAATGTGATGTGCTAAAAGAGTCCAAACTCTAAACTCATCTGTTTCAAGTAGCTCACAGTCTTTGATTGCAATTGCAATGTCTTTTTAAACCTTGTTTTGTACTTAATCTTTACTATGTATTTCAATTTTGTGTTTGCTTTTATGTTATGTAAGTGTCAGGAACAGCACCTACAAATAAAATGTATTATTATTATTATTATTATTATTATTATTAAAAGAAAGGTTGGTTTAGAGTTATAAATGATACAGAGCATCTCCAAAACTAGAGTTATTGTGGCGTGTTCTCCCAGCAAGGTCATCTTAGTTAACTAAACCAAAGTAACAAAAACTGAAATCGAGAAAACAGTTTCTGTTAACTAAAATAAATAAAAATGGTAATTAACGGGAGAAGACTATAACTTATGAATTTATTTCTTGACCTTTTTTCCCAGCTTTCGTTCCCCCCCAACACGAGTAGTTTACGTCAGCTGTCGGCAAATTACGTCACTCCTCAATCCTCCTGGCGCCACTTCCACTCGTCTGCAAAATGGCGACAGCAAACGTTAAGAGTACGCCGGAGTCAGCTGGATTTAATCTTCAGAGTACAGTACTTTGATCTTTTTGGTACATAATTTGGTTCATTTTTGCACCTAAAAATGAATAAAAATGTGAACAAACTAAAACTACAAGTAGAGCTAATACTATTTGACAAATAGGAGCTTTTCTGCACAGTTTGTGGGACATTTTTCAATCATTGATGAGGTTCAACAGGGTTCCATCGTCGGTCCTCTACAGTTCTTTTATAATTTCCTGGAGGTCGGCTCCTTTTCATTGTATTGCAAACTGAATTTTTGTAATAATGGATCCAGTATCTTAGTGTCTAAGGGGAATATAAAGCTTGGCTAAAGTTGAACTTTTACTATTGAAAAGGAATATTGCTGTTGATCTTGGCTCCTTACAACAGCTCTGTTAGGAATCTGCCTCTGTAGCTCTCGCGTTAGAAAACCAGATTAATGCTTTTCTGAGATTATTTTTTTCTAACAAACCGTTTCTGCTGAGGTTAAACTGTGCTACTGTAATGCACACCTCATTACAGTCTTGGACAGGAAGATGAAATGGACATAAATTTAATTAAAACGAAGAAGAAAAAAAACATACAAAATGGTGGATACTGTGGAGAAACAGGATGGAAAAATGCAACCGCAGGTTCAACAGAAGGAGCCGGTGGAGAACAACGTAATGGGAGCTTCAATGTGCTGAGGAGGGAGAGCAAATGATAAAGGAACCAGAAGAGCTAATGACAGGTAAGTGGATACAGCTGGGGGAAGGGAGCAGGTATGGGGAGATGAAGTAATAATTAACAGCTGGGTAGTGATGCAGAACGGAAAGATGACGTTAAAAACAAGCAAAGTAATGAGAACGAAAACGGGAAAAGAAACCTGAACCTCATAAAACCTTAAACAGAAAGAAACACTAATCTAAAGAAACAAAACTATAACATAAATAACGGGACTAAGTGAAGCGACACAAGCATTGAATAAAGAGAATGGAGCTCCAACTTGAAATAAATACGTTAATTTGTTACATGTAATAGAATTAAACTTGTCAAACGTAATTTATTTACGTTTGTTTAACACGGCAACTTAATAAACTTAAGTAATTACGTTTGTTAATTTTATCCAAATTAAGTTGGATAAACTTACTGTGGTCACTTGTAACAAATTGACCAACTTTTTTAATAAGTTGAATCACCTGTTTAATTTTTTCAGTGAGTTATAAATTATGACGGCAAACATGAGGAAATAACTGATTAAGAAATGATCAAAACACAGACACAGATGAAAGTAAGAGTCCAAACATCCATGTATCATAAAATACAGTCAGACATGTTTTATGATAAGCTTGTGGAATAGCTTAAGGGATAGAGACGAAATATTTAAGTTTACCATACTAATGTTTTTATATTAAATAGCATCATTGCTATTGATGTATCAGTTAAAAAAAGACATTATGAAAACGTTACTCTGGTCCGTCCTTCTGGATGTCCCTTCGTTTCTCTCCAGTGTCAGGTCACAGGGGTCAAACGCCCTGCAGGCATCCTTTTCCTTAGCAACGCTGTCCTTCTGGAAGGTTCTGAGGCTGCATTATAAATCACCTTGAACATATTTCTGCTGTTTATTGTATCCCAATGTTGTTGCATTTGCACTCTGTTTGAGCCACATTCTGTGTTTGAAGTGTGAAACAAATGATGACTGATTTTATTTTCTTTCAAAGCCACTAAAATGAGTATTTTCAAAGCAGCAGACTGTATTGATGAGTTCAAAGTTGGAAAGTTACAGAGCTGTTCTCTGTGTTTACAGCTCAATAGTTTCCCAAAGCTTTGCAGCTGCAAACAGTTTGTTTGATATCGCCTTTGAAAAATGAGTCAAGAAAAATAATCGACTGAGCATTAGATTTAGAGAGATTTATTTCGTACTAAACATATTTATGCCTTGCTGTTAAAGTTTCAACAGCCGATATTAGCCTGCTTTGAGACCTAAACTAAATATATCTATATATAGGTTAAAAGATGCATTAAAGTGCTCTATAGTGGTGAGAGAAACTGACAAATATGAGTTGATCAATACAGTTTAATTTATTTCATGTAGAAACATTTCTCCAGCAGATGGCGCCAGTGCTCTTCCACATCAGCTGTAGAAGCGTCATTGTATTTTCCACACACTTCCATCTTCTTCTTCTTCCTTTTTCATTGAGAACATAATTAGAGTGATGCTACTGAGTGAATTCTGGCTGCATCAGAAACACTGGCGAGCCCCGGCCCAATCTCCCACACGCCATTTTTCATCCAGCCCTCTGAAAAACACACAAACACTTCCATTCTTATAACCTCTATTTTTCAGGTACAAGCTGTACCCTGAGGTCCATCTTAAAGGAATCAGGAATGCTTCATTGTGTCCTTTAGAACATGTTCGTTTCATGAACTATACGACCTGCACGGCTCATCCAGTTCCTGCAGCTTTACTAATCATTTTTAAGCTCTTCCATCATTCTTCATAGCGACATGAACATCAGGTATTGATGTTGAAAACTGTGAGTGCTAAAAATCCAAACCTAAAGCTCTGAAAACGGCCTATTTCAATCATTCACACACCAGAAATGCCCTTATACGCATTAATACATACAGCAGACATCCGATATATGTTTGACATCCAACAGTGGCTCATTCGAAATGAACTCGATGCGAATCTTTCAAAAACGTGTGTTTTTCAATAAGAAAACGTGATTTAAAATAAAAATGTAATATTCATTTACAAAAAAAACCCCAAAACAAAATCACTGTTATGGAATTTAAATACCCTGGTTTGGTGCTCAATCCTCAACCTAAATTTGATAAACATAAATAGACAATCTCAAAAACAATACAACTTTTCTTTTCTAGCACAGGCGTCTCCGAACGCAACCAAACCGATCGGTTCCTTATCCAAAATGGCTGTGAAATAAAAAAGCCAAGGCGCTATCATCACTGCGCCGTTATTCACAAATATAATCTAATGAGCTTTGACAGCAGTTTTTGCTTTCTTAATCTGTTTCATAAATGCATCAATCACCTAACAGCCGAGCCATTACATACATGAGAGACAGAACAGCAACAGAGTCGCCAGAAGCGTCACAGTCATGACTGTAAAATACCAGGACAGCTTTTATTCAGACTATTAAGCTTTGGATCTCATTACCGCTTCACTTTAAGACCATCTGACATTAAAACATCCATCTCAAGGCTGAAGAATTGGCTAAAGATGAACCAGAACTGAACTTGTTGTTAAATATCGTAATTGTTTGTGATTCAGTAGTTTTAAGCGCATTGATTTTCATATCGTTTTTCATCATTTTGTTGTATTTATTGTTCATCTTGACGTTTCATTTTAACCAACTGTTAATCGTCTTTCTAGGGACGAGTGCTGAGAATTAGCTATGGCTGTAGGCGAATGATGCAGGCATCGCGTTGTTTTTATCTATGTTTTTGTGTTTGTGCCTGTCGAATAAACACCAAAATAAATAAATGAAAATAGAAACCGTCTTGACATTAGCACAGAAGCTAACATCCATGGTCTTGGGGGTAGAGCCAGCCAGTGACCAGGAAATGAATTGGCTGCTTTACAAACACACGCCAACACTGTTGTAAGTAGCATTGGACCTGGGAATTTTAGCTTCCCAAACTGCATTTTCTATTAAATGTTTTAGCTACGCTATGTGAAAAATAAAAAACAAGTATTATTAGAGTATTCCCAGTCCAGTGTGATGGGGCACCCTATGTTGGACACTGCACTAGGATCTTTGGAAGCCAAGTTTCAATGATCTCAGTGAATGACCGAAATAATAATAAAAAAATGTGCTTAAGGTTTCTTATATATGAGAATTTTTAAAACCAAGTCAGGCTGAAAATAACCTGGTGTCACGTTCTTGAATGCATATCTGACCATTCAGCTTCCTGAACCTCAAACGAGCCGCTCTCACGTGTTCGGTTACTATCTCTATCCTGGCAAGGCAACCAACCGTTTGCTGACTGACAAGGGACAATCGTTGCTCTTCGCGGGTCAGTAATCAGTGACACTGTCGGGTTTTCCAGAGCAGCTATAAGAGCAGAGCTGACCTAACAAACTCCGGCGCTCTGTGAACGAGGAAGTCTCTACGTTGTTGCCAAACACACATTTGTCATTGTTGCTGTGGATGACAACAGTGTGACAGTATGTCACCGTTTCCTGTGGCTTCTTAGAAAATAGGCAGGAGGAACTCGGCCCTGATGTTTATAACTTCAAGTTTGTTAAAAAATCCCCAAAGGTGAATGTTATTATCTTTGGGTATAGTTTTGGGTTTTTTTTTTGGTCTAAAAATCTACTTAATGAGGACCAAGTGACAAAAATATGGCAATGAATACAGCTATGATCGAAAATATTTCAACAATATAATGGATTTTTTCTTTTCTGTTTGTTTGTAAGAGGTCCACACTAAAAAGTTCGCCACTAAAAATAAAAAAAGTCCTAAATGATAACAACAACAACATTTGTTGTAATACTGTAAAACTAAGTGGAGGTGGTAGAATCAATGTCATGAGTTGCGGTAAGCAGTTTACATCCAATATTCAATCGCCTTGAACAACTGAACAAAAAGCTCGAGAAGTCCAGAGGTAACCCAAAACCATGGGATGAGCAGTAAACTGCGGATCCGACAAACCACAGTGAAAACCAGTGGGCTCAGATTCTGGGAAAGGGGGGCAGCTGATGGGGAATACGGGGCAGGTGTTGAAATGCAATATGGGAAACAAGGGCGACAGAGGACACGAGAATCAGAGAAACCAAAACCTCAATTTCAAATGAGTACACACACACGAGAACATCCAGAGAATAAATGTGAAACTGACTGGAAGACGAGATTTTCTACCTGAGCAGTGGCATTCAAAACTCTCTTAGAGCTCATAACTTTAAACAATACACTATATTAGGTCTGTGAGAGCAGCCGAAACATCTATAATTATAAAAAAAAAAAAGCAAGTAAGATTCATGTCTGTAGCTTTATGAAACTACAGTGACAAAACTACTTTCATGATTGTTATGACATGCTAACAGTTTCCATGCAGCAGAAACTACATTCTACAGCTACATGTTCTGGATGACATCATCAGATGTTGGCTGCTAATCCACATCATTTGCTTTTGCCGCTCCTTGTTAAATCTCTGTCTGGCCGTATGGACAGAAAGTCGGGGCAGAGAGACGTCAGAGTCGGGGATATGACCCTCGACCTTTATGACTGACGGAAGAAACGGTTTGAACTTCCTCCATCCAGCTGCTCTACAAATGCGGTCCTTAAGTGTCCAGAACTTATTTCATTAAAATGAAATGTCCTAACAGGACGCTACAAAACAGATGCTAACTTTAGCATTGTTAGCTAGTCCTAAAATCCTTCCACTCTTTAAACTGTTTGTGTCTAGTTTGTCGCTTTTCCACTGTCTCAGCTTTCTACCACGAACTCAAAATGTGCCACTAACACAATTAATCGAGGGCGGAGGTCAATTGGGTGTTTATGTCACCGAGCGTTGTCGGCAGGCTAAGCTAGCAGATGAGTCAGAACTGTCAACACGGCTTCAAGAAATTCTTCCTGTTTTGCTTCAACATTAGAGCCACAAACATCAAGTCTGTCAACCTGTCTCTTATTAATATTTCAGACTCATACAGCAATTAGATAGAGCTTTTGGCATTTTTATATTGTGACATTTTTCGCCAAAAGGTCGCTGTTGAGGTGGACACAAAAAGTCATACAGGCTCACTGAACCTGTTTGAAAATCTCAATGTTTTATTGTAGGGTACATTTTCAGGATAGCATCATTTTTTTCTTGCAAAAAATGCAACATTTATATACTGTATTATTCTTTTCCTGATCAATGGACCCTTTTTTTTTGCACACTTATTAAATTTAGCGAAAAGGGGAACTTGACTCCATGCTGTGCGTCTTGTCAAATAATGTTTTAGCACATGTATGGATGTCAACAAAATTATAACATTTGACTTTATTCTACAAAACAGATGAGTTTTTTTGCCATTTACGTGGGACAAACTGAATTCCGATACAATATCTACTAGATAGGCGGATGGAGAGAGAGAGAGAGAGAGAAAGAGAGAGAGAGGGAGAAATTTGTTTGGATGTAATTTATTCCCTCCAGGTTTTCAGATTCCCCACAACTTCCTGGAAAAGTCGGAAACATCCTAACTAACTGGAAACATGACAAAGGCCAACCCCTAAACTGTCACATCCTCACTTTCTGCCCAGTCAGGATTCGATCAACATGAAGATGCATCGCAGTGTCTCTGCGCATTTCACGTTCCTGTAATGCATTAATCTGATTTACAAGTCAAACAAATAGTGGGAAATGCTTGTTGATGTTTGGAAGGAAGCTGCTGAGCTGCTTGTGAGATTTATAATCTGCTGTTAATTCCAGGAACATTTCTGCCCGTCTGTAGTGTTGTGGGAAAGAGTCAGAGAAAATCACAGTTAAATGATAAAGGCTGAACGTTTGGTCAGGTCATGGTAAACAACAGAGTGAAGGGGTCTAATAAAAATACTTTCTTGTAGAAAACCCTTTGAGCTTCCAACACTAATGGAGCCACTTTGTCCCTGAAATAAACAACCGTTCAGAGGCCTCAATGCATTTACAGTGCTTGTCCACATTTCCCACATGAATGTTAATGCAACCCTATACAATTTTATGAGAACACTTCAAAGTCGACATGGGGAAATTGGTTAGAGTTGATACAAAGAAGGATGCAGAGGAATCTTGAGAGAAAACCTGATAAAAGGTCTTGATTTGAGTGGAGGCTGGGAATAACCATAGAGCCTGAGCTACAATGGAACAGCTCCGATCAAAGCATATTTGTGTGTTAGAATGGCCCAGTCAAAGTACAGGCCTAATTCTGTTTGTCGAAAGACTTCGTCTGATTGAGGCGTCAGTTCCTTCTGTCTATGGAAACAAACAGCAGTGAGCTTCAAACAGCAGTGAAACGACAACAAACTTTAGACGTGGCTTTGTTGTGTGTTGATCTGTCCTCATAGCCATTGTTTTGATAGCCGAAGCATCACGCCTTCTGTTTATGTTAGCGCTGTGTGCTAGTTTTCATCTCCTTGAGGACATAATCATACTGTTTTGAATAATATCATTACATAATCAATATGGCCTTGTTTTGGGCATTTTTGTCTTAGGGATCACATGATCCAAAAGCAGGTGGTGGCATTCCTAGCGATAGCATTGGCTAACTCGTCTACATTCATATTGTGGAAAAATTTTCAGGCTCAAACATGTAAGGTAGGATGGACAGGTCTTCCTTTGTAGACATTTTTTTAAAATCAGTTTCCGAACAAAAGGTTTTGACACCCCTAGATAAACGCATCTCTACTATCAAACTGCAACAATGGCCAAATGGGGTAGAGAGGAACGATCTGCAACCAACCAATCAGGTGCATTCAAACAGACAGCAACAAAAGGAGCTGGTTTTAGGTTCACATCAGAACAGATGTAATAGAGGAGACCAACAATGACGCAGACCAAATCACTGCAGTTTCACTTTATGTAGATGACAACTGAATTATTTAAATGTGATAAAGAAGGATGGGATGTCCACCTTAAAGCTAATGCCTTTAAAGAAGCAGTATTATGTGTTTTCCAGGCACGTAGTGGCATTTTGTAATCACAATCAAGTAACTATGTTATCTTAAGTTATTTCTATCAAATGTGACTTAAAAGAAACTTTCTGAAAACCATCGAATCTCTCCTCTGTTAACCCTTTAACAACATTTGTACGAACGTTTCACTGAAGAATAGTAATGAGCTCAGCAGATGCACAGTTTCACCAGGTGTTGCTAATTGCTGCTGGCTAGTCTGAAGGAGCTGAGCGGAGGCTGCTCTGTGCGCTGGAATCTCAGAAGCTTCATCTCTGAGGAGGGACCTAGCTCAGCCTCAGAGGTGGAGCTAGGTCCACCCAGGTGTTCTTCACAGCAAAATGGTTGCCGTGGGAGATTAAAGGATTTCTCAAACATGCACGAAAGAGCCAAGGCAAATCCCTGAGTCTGTTTTTGACGAGGGAATGACCATGTAACATGACGTAAAGCTCAAAGAGTCCATTTTACGTAAACACTGCCCCTTTAATTAATGAGCAGCTAATGAAAAAGTCTCTATTTGTGGGGAACCAATAATAAGTAAAGTTGAAGCAAGAAGACAGTAAATGATCCACTAAGAAGCCTCTTGCATGTCCAGCGTTACCCTGGAAGTTAAAACAGAGGTTCACTTCACCGCATTGAGTCAGCATTGTCTCTGGGCCCCAGAGCCCCTGCTGACCGGGTGTATTGTGTGCATTGTTCATCTTTCAATAAAAGTAATGAAACATGAGTTAGAGTCTAATATCTCCTGCTGGCGGTACAAACCGATCCACGAGTGCGCTGATGATGGAGGAAAGCAGACACACGGAGGGGAGTCTGTGCACAGCGGCCTGTTCTCTGCTGCTTTGCAATCCAAATGAAATGAAAATGGCTTTAAGCTCCTTCACGGTGTAATTATTTCAGATGGAAGGGACCACTCGAAAAACCTGCTGCGTTTTGTTGCCGTGGTAACCTGGTCACTATGACTGCAGCATTTTGGTTTTTTTCCTTTTGTATAGTGTTTTTCACTCGCCCTCCACTGAGTTGGTTCCTCCGTCTGCGGAGCTGTTACTCAGCGCTCGCAGAGAAAATGCTCTCAGACGCGGGGCCACTGACTCATTTCCACCGAGCGAGGCCTGGTGAGTCGGAACCCCTCCTCCCTGACAGAAAAGAAAGAAAAAAAAAAAGCTCTCCTCTGATCACCGCTTTGGAAATAGTTTGTGTGAAAACGAGCCGCTCCCATGCCAGCTCACCCAGGTCCACCTGTGTTTACTGTATGCAGACGAAAACTTTGTTTAGACAACAGCAGTCAGTCCGAAAATAAAACTCGACCGTCGAGTTTATTTTGTGCGTCGCGTTAACGCATCACAGTTATTTATGCACCAGCAGGATGGAATATTCCCTCTAAAAATACAACTGGGGAACTTGTGAATGTGTTGTGAGGCAAAGCGGACTCATCCAAAATGCCCTTGACGACTGCTGTAGTGATGTGTTTCTGTTTACGTAAATGACGCATGTTTCATTTTCGACTTCTGCATGTCAGTCCGTTACATTTGACTAAGCAACTTTTAGGAGGAATTAAATGTGGGGTGAGTGGGGATCTGCTGGTCCCACAAAGCTGAATGAAGAAAAACCATAAAAACCCCATAAGATGAATAAAAGGTTGCAGGTATAATGTCAATCAGAAATGAATTTTTGAAGGATTTTTAACAATGTTAGCTTGAAAATTCATAATACTCAAAGAAAAGAAGAGTAATGCGATGTTCAGTTTTGAGGAACTGTAAAAAAAAAACTGTTTCCACTGTCCGTATTAATGGACAGTGTTACAAAATTTTACAAACATTTTTATACATTTTTGTATAAATTGATACAAAAAAAGTGCCACATTTCACAGCTTGAATCTGTGAATCCCCAGAGAAAGGACTGTGAAGGAGAAAAGCAAGAGCTTTGCAATCTCAATGTTTCCAACTGGAATGGAAAAGATCTCCTTCAATAAAATCCTGCCACTTTTTCCCTCTTTGCTGGTTTGAATAGGTTTATTTTGGTTGCTGCAGATCTTTCCCTGGAAGGTGGGCTGAACAAAGTGTTCCCGTGTTCACATGCCGCTCATCAAACCCATCAGCTGCCGGGTGAGACGACCTGACTGCTGGGTCCTCCACGCCTGACGGCTAATCTTGTCCCGTACCTCCCGCCCAATGTTCCTTTCGCAGTTGTTCTCATGAATTTAGCTGTCAAGCTAATCTTGTCTTCCCCTCTTCTCTTTACCGTAACACCATCGAACCAACCAGTTGGCCCTGCTACCGTTTCCTCAGGCTAAACATGCAACCTCCCACAGATCCACCAGACAAACCAAAACCCCCAGCTCTGTGCATTCTTTCCTGGCCTTCTCGTTCTTCAACTACCTTAAAGCTCACTTCCTCGTATGTTAATCTACATCTTACCATCTCCGGTTTGGTCTGCCACCCAGAACCCTCTGGGTTCTTCCAGAGTGGAAGAACCCAGAGGGATCAAGACTTGAATAACTCCTTGCTCAAGCTTTCCGTTTGTCTTCTGGCATGTGGGATGGAAGCCTTACTGGAACCAACTTCTGTTTTTCCACAGAGGAAACTCCAGCAGGTCAAATGAAACTACTGGCCCTGGAGCTATCACGATTAAAATGGGATTTATTTGGAGTGTATCAATCATAAAACACACAGAGAAGCCTTTTAGTTGAACCCTGACCATCTGAAAGCAGTTTTACATCATATTATGACATATTATGAGATAAGTTTGCTTTCTGTGAGTGGTGGAAGTTGATTAAAATTTTTAATTTAGTTATTGGCAGGCTTCAATTGATAAAATGCAGTAATCACTTTTTAATTGAAAACTACAGACAAAATAAGCAACATTTTGTTGCTAAATTATTAAATAAATAGGCTCAATAACAAAGATATTTATTGTTTTTAATTTGTTATTCAACCGTCAGATCGGTGCAAAGTGATCCTTCATGAAACTTCTTTGAAAAGAATCCGTCTTTAGAAATGTGGACTGTGGACGCTAACGTTAGCGTTGGGAACATCTATGCTACTGCTACATATTTAGCCTGGAGATGTTACTTTAGGCTTGAATAGCTTAGCCGATAGGTTAGCACAAGTTGAACACACCAACAGTTTTTTCCAGTGTCCAATCAAATAGTTTTTTTTTTTCTATGTAAAAGTTAAACGTCCTCGTCATCCATCACTGTTTGTGGAAGTCACCTGTGCATCAGATTTACATGTGTACTATAAACGTGTGACGACAAAGGTTCCGCCCGGAACCATTGTACGCCAAAAGAACGTGATTAATTACGGAAAGAAAAATTTGAAAGCTTTTAAAGCTGTGTAATTAATTAAGTGAAATTAAAGCGTTAGTCCTAGGCTCACTGTCCATTGCTGCCGTAGTTTGGAAATCATATACATCGTACATGTACATCGATATTCTGCTAATGTAAAAAAAAAATCAAATAAAATTTTGCAATTGGTGTTTCTATTAATAAGAAACACAATTAAAAATTACACGTAAATAGAATGTGAAAAGTTATTTTAAAATGCAGTGCCATCATACTCAGAAAACTTCCCATCGTCTTCTGCATATGATTTATGTGATGGGAAAGAAGTGTTTCCATTGCAGTTTTGGAAAATAACCCAATTTCTGTACAGCCAAAAGATAAATAAATAAAAACCACTCATCCTAGCGAACAAACTGTATCAGAGAACAAGTTTTATTCTGGAAGAAAAACTCAAACCACATTTTCAGTGTTTTTCTTTTAAATATCCAATTCTAAGGAACACCTTAGAATAAGGTTGATTGATTAAATTTAGTCAAAGTTATTCAACAAAGATTGCACATTTATTTAAAGCACAACTTTGATGTAATTTATAAAAGTGTTTTATTTATGGAAATCAAAACGTGTGAATTCATAGTTTTCCAAACGTACAGTTACAACAAAACTTAATCCCTTTATGAAGATAACTTTTCTTTATGGGAAAAGTGGGACACTTAAACGGTGACTGGTTCATTTCCCATCACAATGAAAATAAAAACTATTTTGACGAGTGAATCCAGCTCTGACAAGGTCATGAATAATCCCTGGTTCAACTGTAAATGTAATCTTGTTTGACATTCCAACAGTTTCCAAAATAGCTGGGATGATTCATCTTTCATACCTTTATGTTAGGTTTCCAGCCCAAGGACATTTTGCCGCAGAGAACAGCAGCTGAATCAAGTTTGTTTTTTTTTTAACGATTTTTCTTTCATCTTTTTTAAAAAGAATGTGCTTCCGTGGAAAAGATGAAATCTTCAAAGCGACATATTTCTCCAGAAGGAAAAAAAAAAAAGCTCGCTGAGTTTCTGTGACATTGCTGTTGTGTTCGTCCAACTTGTTGTCACAGTTAACAAATTCAAAACACCATTTTCCGTCAACACGCCTGCAAAGCCTGAACGCGTTTTGTCCGCCCACACGCAGCCGCACCTGATCGTGTCTCTGCACGCTGCTTTCTTCTTCCACCGCAGACACTGACATGTGGAGTCCTACATGAGACAGGAATCATCAGCTTCTGCAGAGAACTGGGTGGTTAATTATCATCAACTTTAATTTAACCAGATAAAAGGTCAATTGAGATCAAGACCTCTTTCAGAAGCGTGACCGATCAAAGAAAGGCAGCAACACGCGTCACAGTGGGCAAGGCAATGACTAATAAAGCGCAGGAGTTAATATTAAAGTAAAAACTTTAAAATGTGTATATTGCCTTACATTCATGGCAGTCATGTTAGCTTTAGCATCCAGTTCACAGTGGAGCCTGAGGCGGTGATTGTGAACAAAAGTAAATTACAGAATTATTTGCCTTCTTGCAGCGAGAAGGTCCTGGGTTCGATTCCCAGCCTGGGGTCTTTCTGCACTTTACCATGTTCTCCCTGTGCATGGTGGGCTCTCTCCAGGTTCTACGGCTTCCTCCCACAGTTCAAAACATGACTGTCAGGTTAATTGGTCTCTAAATTGTCCCTAGGTGTGAGTGTGTGTGTGTGCATGGTTGTTTGTCCTGTCTGTCTCTGTGTTGCCCTGCAACAGACTGGCGACCTGTCCAGGGTGAACCCGCCTCTCGCCCGGAACGTTAGCCCCACTAGGGACAAGGGTGTTAGAAAATGGATGGATGGATTTGCATAAAAATGTTAGGAGGCATTTGACAAGTTTTGCACAGAGATCACTAACAAAGATTGTAAAAAAAACAAAAAAAAACGAAGGGTCCTAGGACTGGGCCTTGAGGCACACCTTTATTGACCTCATCAAATGTGGAACTTACTCCAACTGCGGGGCTTCCAGAGTGAATTGAAAGTTTCAGGTTTCACTAGTGGAAAGCTAAAACACATATTTGTTCAAATGCTAGCTTATTAGCACAATTTCTAGTCTGACCTATGACCCCAAATATGTCCTGGATAACAGCAACAATAGCGGATTACATGTTTCTCTTGTATTTTATTAGTTCAATAATCCAAAGTGACACGGAGCAGAAGCGCTATAATATTCTCACAACACGCAAAAGACTCCACTGTCGCCACTCATTTTCTTGTTGTGTTTACCGCTAAGCTAGCCTGGCTATTCAGCTTGATTCTCCTCTCCTATCTGGACTTCCTCCAATTAAAGTAGATTTCTTCGGTAGAATTGGGTCCAATCCGCAAACAGAAGGAAAAGTTGTGAACGATGACATGGTTTTTAAGAAGTGTTCTTCTTTAAGAAGAAGTGTAGCCTGTTTGTAGTGTTAGCAACGTCAGCGAAGGAAGTGAACGAAGCCGCTCAGGCCGTGTTGGCTGCACTTCTAAATACTGAATTAACGTCTAACAGCCGCCTCTTTTGGTTCGGTACTTCTCTCTTTGCGGTGGAGGATGGCTGTTTAAAGCGGTAAGCTTTATAGTGGAGAAGAGTCGCGTTACAGACGTCACTAAACGTTAGCGATTGGGTAAAATGTAACATTTTAGCAAAGTCCATGCCTCCAGCAAGCAATCATTTCTCACTAGCTGAGGTTCCAGACCCTCTGGATGAAGCAAAGCATTGGTTAGAACTAAAACCTTGTTTTTACCAGGCTAAGATTGGGTGGAGGATATATGAACATGTCACACACTCCATGTTTAGCACCACGTAAGGTCTGGGGGAGTAAAACATAGCGTTCTAGGCCATTCTCTGTGTTTCCATGTGAATGAAAGCCTTTTTAGAAACGGTCCTGAGTGGAAAAGAGTGTCTTTGAAACTGACAACCCCCGTTAGGAAAAAAATGTTTCCATCAAACCTTTCCTCAGATTAATAACATAACTTACAGGCTCGGCAATCGAATCAGCTGCCAGCTTCGGGGACAAAAAAGAATCGAAACTATCAGGATGTGTTTCTTTTAGCTCATTTCAACATTCCTGCAACTTTCATAGGCCATGTCATACTTTAAGACCCGTGTCTCTGAGCCCGTCTCGACTCATGGCATCACAACATCAAAACAATGCTCAATCGCTCCATCTCAGTCACTGTGCACAGAGTCAGAAGGGCCCTCGCTGCGCCTCACTTTGCACAACAAATGGCAGAGATAAAGAGGGATGGACCACGAGATTCTGAGTGGTGTTAATGACAGCGCAGTGTTTGAACAGGACTCATTTGTTTCAGCCGTAAAGCGTAGGACACCGAGGAGTGCAGGGATGATGGATGAGTTGATGGGGGGATGGATTTGAACGCTTTGGTGGGCAAGAGGCATGGGATGAGTGTGTGAATCACAGACTGGCTGGCTGCAAAGGTAGTAAACAATCCTGCCTGTGAAGGTGCCCCAGTAGGTGGTAGCTGTCTCCATGGCGACAATCAGACGGCTCTCGGCAGAATGAGTTTGTTTTCCAGCGCAACGCGTGTGCCCACTCAAACACATCATTTCACAGCTCCGCGCGTCAGCCGCGTGGGCTCTCCGTGAGGCGAGGCGCCGGCCTTGACCTTTGACCCACATCCTGATGCTGAGCTGAATGAAGGCATGAGCTAACGGGAGGAGATCGTTCTACCAAACCTCAGCAGCTTGTTCAGCTCTGACTACTGTGTTCAAAATAATGGAAGTATTTAAAAAAAAAAAAAAAAAAGAAAAAAAAAAGTAATGGAGTAAAGCTAAAGTCTTCTGATGTTAAAATCAGGCCTGTCGCAATAAATCAATGAACTGCATAATAAATTGAACCAAGCTCAAGAATTTCCATCATCAGTTATTATTTTCCTCTTTCTACCAAAAACTAGGTGATAAAAATCTTCAGCCTGGTGCTTTGGTCTCATCTAGACCTTTATTTGGAAAGACAAATTTGTTTACAGAGACTTCATGATTCATTCTATTTATTATTTCTGTTGTTTTATTCATTTGGGATATTTAAATGTCTTCCAGCTCCAGTCTTAAACGTTGACTAGAATTGAAAGTTTATTAATAATTGTGATTATGCTCTTGCATTATTATGTCATTACCGTTACATTACTTGGAAATGGTCTGAAAGCAACAATGTTATAGTTTACCGCAATAACTTCTGGGACATTTTATCGTCCAGTAAAAACTTGTCATCGTGACAAGTGGCCTAATTGACTTCCATATCCGCATCCACCTCTCCCTCTCGCCAAGCCTTTTTTCCACTACAAGTCGCCTCCCGCTTCGTTTTGCCAACATAACCATTTCAACACAAGAAAGTGGATTTAATTGGAGTTTTTCTACATTTATATTAAAATCTGCATTAGCATTTGTATCGAAACTTCCTCTTTTTTTAATATTATGATCCACCACACACATGCAGTTTCTTTTAAAACAGCAAATTGGCTTTGGAACTTTTCCAAAAGTTTAAACATTAAATCTAATATGAGTCCAAGTTATGTTGCTGATGTTGTTTTTAAATCATGTGTTTCATTCTCTTGAATTAATCTGCTTAATGTTGGTAACAGATTTGGAGAAAAGCCTGGGGAAACATTGTAGAGTTTTTTATTTTTTTTGGACAGAATCAAATCCCAGCTATCATCAATTCATGTTTATATTCTCTTTATAATGTCTTGACTCGAAGAAAGCCAAGGTACATAATGGAGGAGGTATAATTTAGGCACATTAAATTACAAAAACAGGCTTTTTATGGTTATGAAACGACATGAATCATCTTTCGATCCAGTGACTGGAACCTCAGAATAAAGGAGTCACCCACTTGTGAGGTGTGAGTCCTGTGGCACAGATTAGTAAGTCACTAAAACTGTGCAAAGCAAAAGTCCTTCCCCTTCATATTTACATAAAAGCATCAAAATCCTCTACAAATACTGTATGTTTACAATAAAACATCAAAGCAGTCGGCCACTTTTTCTCTTTGTTTTTTTATTCCATATTACGTCCACATATAAAAACAGAAATAGATAAATTACAAACACACTTTCAACAATCGGTTGCACAGCAAACGTTCAGTAAACTTTTTTTTTTTGAATAAATAAAGAATAAATAAATATGAATGGCTTCAAACGGTAGTTTGGTTGTCTGATAGCGGCTCACTCTGAACCCAGAGGTCAAGTCCGTCAGGCTGTTGATGCTCAGCCTGTGTGACACTGTCACAGATTCCAGTGTACTTCAGCTTCCAGCTTTCGTCCCGTTCCGTGGATTCTCTGAGGAGACGGAAAGAACTCCACGGCTCGTCCAGAGACTCCGCGGTTCTCCAGCCCAGAGCCCTGACGCCGTCCGTAATGTGTCAACGAGCTTCCAGACCCTTCTTAAAAAGGAGAAGACAAGTTGTGTCCAACTTTCTGGGCTTCTTTTTTGTTGTTTGTGTTTTTTAAAGAAAAGTCTCTTAGCCCGTCTTGGTCTCTCTGATCAGGTCCAGGTACGCCGAGGACCTGAGGAAGCGAGGGTAGCAGTCTTTCTCCATCAGAGTGTAGATTTTGTCCTGAGCCTGATCGAAACACGACGGACTGGGCCGCGTCATGTTCTCCTTGGTGACTTCTTTGGTGGCGTGGTCGAGGTTTACCTGCAGAAACAAAGGGAACAGAGAGTTTTAGAGTCAACGTCTGGCCGGGAGGTCAGCGGGATCGGCAGAGCGAAGGGAGGGTTGGGGGTGGGCCGTACCTCTCGTGGCGCGTCGGAGCAGACAAACTCCTTGTAGATCTTCCTGGCCTTGGCGGCCAGCTTGGACGGTTTGCTCGTCCGGTAGTCCTCGCAGGCCAAGTAAAAGGCGATGTTCTCCTCGCTGAACTCTGACACCAGGAACGCTCTGAACACACACAGTCCATCTGGAAACGGAAGCAAAGCGGACATTAAAAAACCAGTCAACTGAAGTTGATGGACAGAGTGATTCCGTCGCATCTACAAAGGATCGTGGACTTACTTTGACTGGACAGCAGATTGTCAAATGACTCCTTCCATTTCAGAGGCTCATTGACTTCATGTAATCTGTAAAAACAGGGGGAAAAAAACATCATTAGAAAAGGTTTCCACTGCGGGTTCACCGAAATGCTTCCAAAGAGACGTTGCATGCCGGTCTTACCTCTGCTTGCCACTTTTCTGCCCTGTGAGGCTGTGCTCTGATCTCTGCAGCAAACTTCCAAACAATGCCTTCAGCTCCTTCGCCCTGCAGGGACACACCGAGGCAACACAGACCACTTCAGACGACATGCAAAGTGTGTGCAAGTTGCTGGCCTGAGAAAACTTGACTATAAGAGTGAAAACTCTGGTTGGGTTTACCTCTCCAGGCAGGTGATGGGCAGCGATTCAAGCCCTCTGCACATGGTGAGATGCTTCCTGCTCGTTCTTGAGTAGCTCCCAAAGTTTCTCCCAAACGATTGCGGGTGTGAGCCGTCCTCCTTGTTGTCAGCAAAATGAGCTTTCCAGCTGATCTGCCCTCTGTGCGGAGAAAGCGGTTTTTTATAGAGGCGGCCGGCGTGTGACATCATGCTGCTCAGCCAATGAGGGAGCCGAGTGGGCGGACAAAGAGAGTCCTCGACTCTGAATTTCCTCCACGCTGCTCTGTGACTCGTCACTGAATGAATTACTTCACTGCTCTCCAATGCCCTTGCTGTGAATAGGGGAGTGAGGGCTGTGTCTGTGTGGTGTCACGGCTTTGCCTTTGTGAGTGTGTGAGTGTGTGTGTGTGTGTGTGTGTGTTTATACAGTGATTCTGAAGAAGATTAATCAGAAAATCCCTTTCAGCTACAGCATTTAACATAAACGAGGTTCTTTCTGTTTTAGTGCGTCTGCCTGAAAGAACCTAACAGATATCATGAGCCTTTCTTTGCAATGGCCTCTTCCACACCTCTCACATGCATCCTCCGTTCTATTGTTTCAAATATTAAATGAAAACCTAATTACTTAAAACTTTCTGCAAATGAACACAATCTGCATCAACACAGAGCAGTTTGTCAAGACAGTCGGTGCGCATCTTTTTGTCGACATTTTGACTTTAATGAGGCGTTCTATACCTGCTGTCTCCATTTCTCGTCTCGCCTCATATGCTGACAAGTAGGAAAAAGTAGAATATGTGGGTTGGAGGAGTATATTTCATGGAATATTACACTCTGTCACATTTTTAAATTACGTGTCACTTTCAATGCCTCCCAAAATAGCATAATGTGTGCGTTAGATGAAAAGTGTGCTCACTCTTTTGCTTTGGCGGGACAGTTTCCGGTTTGATTTTTCCATTGAGGACGAACTGATCATCTAGAAATGAACGCCATCAGGAGGTTAAACGATTATTAGCTCATTTAGCTAAACATTAGCAGAACTGGCATCAGTTGGAGCGAGCCCAAGCAGTCAGCATGCTAAAATGAGTGAATCTTCATCAGCGCAGACAGAGCGTCTGCATAGCTTAGCGAGACGCTGAGTAATGTTTTCATTGGATCATTTCTGCCACATTTAAATTAACAACTGTGTTGATTCTGATGCATATATGTATCATTTCCTAATTTTGACACTCACACCGCCACATTTTTTGACATGTTCAAAAATCCATGACAGATTTTGGTTTAGTCTAACTGTATATGCTACATATCCTACAGTGTGATGGGAGAATACCATAGCTTTCTAGTATCGATTATTATGACACACTGATATTATACTCTGAATAAAAAGATAACTCACTATAAATAATTAAATACAATATATTGCTTACATAATATTTATATGGATAAGAACTGTTACATAACCTGGGTAATGAATTCAGCTTCAGTGCTCACAGCTACAGGAATAAATGTGTTTTTTTTTGCTTCATTCTGCACAGACCCTGTCTGGGCCGTCTTTCCTATCAAGGCATGACCACGCATAGAAAACTGCGCTCATGGTCGCAAAAACAATTGTCTACTGAATCCCAGAGTCTATTTTTAGGCTCGACCGGGAGGCCAGTTACCAGTAAACTCTGCTAATGGCCTGTTAGTTGAAGAGCGCTAGCAGGAAGAAGACAATCAGCCCGCCGGATGAAAAGGCACAAAGCTCGCTGATAGCGGCTGAGACAGCTTCCTCTACCGGCAGCCACAGACAATTCCTTCCCCTCTGACTGCCTGCCTCAGCCGGCGCACAGCTCTGGATGTCAATACAAGGTCACTTCAGCCTCAGATAATGAGCCTCTCTCCTCCTTCTTCTCAGGAAACAGTCTGAGAAGCTAACCGGTATGAAAAAGAAAAAAAAAAAAGAGAGAGAGAGAGAGAGAGAGAGTCGGGGAAGCCGACATTGTGGTGTGGGTTGGAAATTTTGGAAAAAATGGATGAGTAACGCAATTTGTTTTGATCTGACGTTGAACTGGCTCCTAGGGGGGAAGCTGGATTAAAACAGTTGACATTTCGTCGCTACAGTCACCAGCTTATGCGTATGTCATTGGGATTTCATGTGACAGACCAACACAAAGAATTGCAAAACTATGAAGTGTGAGGAAAATAAGTCACAGATACATTTTTACAAAAGCAATAAAGATCCTTTTTCATGCAGCCTCCTTTACTCTAGTACCAGACCAAACCGCTCAGTTTCTTTCTCCTATCTATCTGCCTCATACCAAACTGTCATGACATACTGACAACTTCAACTGATATGTAAAAAAATATATTTGATCAAAGTTACGTACTGCAGCTTTAATAAATCATCTGGAAACAGAACAAGTATGGTGTTAACTTGTCACATGTAACTGAATTACCTTTGGCTTATTAACATGGAGACTTAATATATTTACTTGAATAAATGTAATTGATTACTTGTGACCAGTCAACACAATATATTTAAGTTGAATCGACTGCTTTCTTGTTGGAGTGAGGGCATTAAAGAGAGAGGCGCGTGGTAACCATGGCGAAGCTGTGGATCTCCACAGCTCAGGTGGGGAAATTTGTTGATAGGACTATTATTATTATTATTGTTGTTATTATTGTTATTATTATTAATCCATCATCAAAAGGTTTGTCCTCTGTGGAAGAAGAAAGACAGCAAGAAGAAGGGAGAGTTCTTCATCAGATCTAAACTATTTTAGTGGGAAAACGTCCACATTAAATCTTGTAACAGGATTATCTGTTGTGCCACTGCTTGTCATGACAATGATTTCAGGCCCAAATGAGCAGATTTCCCACTATCCCACCCAAAAGAGTCTGCAGCTGAGCTGGAGCTCAAACATTCTCTTCCATTTGTCTCTTGTGTGTTTGACTCAGTAGGGCGAAGTTCACTGGCTGAAGATTCTGGAGTCTATTTTCATTCTCGGGTCAGCGTTGATCAGGACAACGAGGCACATCTGCGTCCCGCTCTCAGGCCAACAGAGCTTTCCCTTTCAAACATACTTCACTGGCTGCAAACATGTTTTTGTGGAGAGCAGCCCAAATTCTGCAGGAGACAAAACACAATCATTCATCCAGCCAGGGCATGTTTTTCTCCTTCACAACCTTCCTGTTTAAGGTTAGGTTTTAAAATTTGATAGGGTGAAAATAACCACATTTGGAATATTTTGCTGTCCAAGTCCTGGGTAAAATATAGATTATAAGTGGGTTGAAATGATTAATTTCTCACATTCAGGTTAACAGAGACTGGCTTGAAAAGAGTAACCTATAACCCGCATGAGTACAAGTAGTATTTGGTTTAATATGAGTTATTTATCTGTCTTTTATACCATTTAGTCATTGCATGGTGCTAGTCGAAATCAGGACTCTGTCTCTTTAAGAAGCTCCTGCTCTTTACGGCACTCCGCCTTCAGGAAGTCATCACAAGAACGGTTCCACTATCAAACATTTAACAACATTTTTAACAGTGTCACATTTTCAATGAAGTCTACCTAGTGGGACCAAGCCTGACCTGAACAAAAGTTAGCAAAAAACAAACAAATAAATAATCATTAATTGTCACAGATTTAGTGTGTTTTACTCACTTTTTTGCCTCTCTCACTATTTTTTATTATTCTTCCTCTAGACCAGCACCAATAGAGAGCTGACATCCTGCAACTTTGAGACATATGAGCAGCAACTGAAGTTATGCAGACTTGAGTTTATCTAGAAGTTGGCAAGGGCCAGCTTTTATTTTGGTAGTCCACTTCCACTTATTGGCAAGTGAATTTGAGTATTACCTAAATATTTATCTCTAAGGTGTAATAATATGAGGTTAGTCGTAATATTGTCAGATTAAAGTCATAATAATGACAATAATAAGTATGTTTTAGGGTTAGATACAAGTAGCTTAATATTTAGCTCTATGCTAAATATTTAATTTGTGAATGCCTTTATCACACAGCATAATATAGCATAATTTTACCAACTGTAAGTTTTCTTCTTTAACCAACAAACTGGCTCACAGTTTTGACTCAATGTTTGCACAAAATGACTAAACAGCACAAAGCAGCATTTAGGTTAAAGGAACAACTCATACATTTTAACAGTGTTCAGAACAGCTCTGGGCTTTTTTTAAAAAAAAAAATAAAAAATGAGACCATAAATAAAAATGCAATATGAGAAGCACTTTTATTTTCATTTAGCAGTGGAATTAAAATAGATTTGGTGCCATTTTGGTTATACTTAAAATTTTATTCAGCTGGAAAAGTTTTACTCATGCATCACCTCATGCCGGTGATTCATTCTCTGTCAACAACAAAAGCGGTTGATATGGTGATATAATTTAGGTTATATCACCAGAGTTTCTAGGTTGCCTATTAGCAGAACTACATACTAAGGTGTGTTTTTGTCTTCTTTAATGTCTGGCAAGGCAGTAATCTGGGTCATTCAGCTATACCAAGAGTTTTGGTCCATTGAAGAACTAATTTACTTTTGAGAAAGAGTGAGGTAACACAGTTGCCCTATTGTCAAAAACAAGGTTATATTAAAAATACAAAAGCTCATATTTCATGTTATGAAACTGTCCTGTTAGCTGGTCAGCAGCCTGGACCCAGAAACATTTCATTATGTCTTTCGTAACAAATGATCATTTTAAGATTTGAACATTTTGTAATTCTTTTGTGATATAGTCACCTTCCTAAAATAATGGCCAAAAGTAATTTGGACAAAAAATTACATAAGCCATTATTTTAGGAAGGTGACGATAAAAGCTCTATGTTTCATATTATAAAAAGCAACTTGAAAAGAAGAACACAGTCCATGGTTATATATATTTTATACTCTATTGCTAGGGAACAGGAAAGTTTGCTGATTTAATATGTATTTGGCCTTTTAATCAATCCATCCATCCATCCATCCATCCATCCATCCTCTGCTTAATCTGGGCTCAGATCACGAGGCAACAGCCTAACCAGAGAAGATCAGACTTCTCTCTCCTTTGCCACTTGAATACCTGGAATACCTTTCCAGGAGATTCCCAAGGTATTCCAAGGCCAGCTGAGAAATGTAGTCCCTCCAGGATCTTCCTCTGGGTCTCCTCCTGGTGGGACGTTCCTGAAACGCCTCACCAAAAAGACGTCCATGAGGCATTATAAGCATATGCCTGAGCCACCTCAACTGGCTCCTTTCAAAACAGAAAAGCAAGCAGTGATTGCATCAAGTCTCTCATCTGACTTCCTTTTGGCTCAACACTCTCTTCATCGTGACAAACTGGTAAAGAGCTCACATCGCGAAAGACGCCGCACCACCATTGATCACCTGCTCCATTTTTCTCTTATTTGTTACCAAGATTCCAATAAGATCCCCAGATACTGCTACACTTGGGCCAACTCAGCGTTGGACTCCACCAAGTTAGGCTGTTAGGTGATTAGGGACCTAACAGCCCTTATCAAGGAGCCATGTAGTCTAGACTCCTAAAGTACCCACCACAGGACACGGTCAAACTCCTTCCCCAAGTCCACAAAGCACATGTAGACCGGTTGGGCGGACTCCCATGTATAGTCCAGGACACTGCGGCGGGTGTAGAGTTGGCCCAATGTTCCACAACCAGGACAAAAACCACAATGTGGTTCCTGAGGCCAAGACTTGACTGTCTGGCTGAGTTTTCATCTTCAGAATCCCTGCATAGACCTTACCTTGGACGCTTAGGCGTGGAATTGCACTGTAGTTGGAATACACCCTACACTCACAATGAAACAAACATATTAACATTTAAAATGTGCCAGTCATGAATCTCATATAATTTAGTATTTTTTCAAAAGCTATTTTTTGAGGTGCATTCCAATGAGAAATAAGCCGTATCCTCATTGACATGTTACCGCAAACAACAAATAAAAATGACGGCGGCTTGTTTTCTCCAGATTTTGTTTTAAGCTGTCAGTTCTAAGAAGCGTTGTTATGACAACAAGCCGGCGCTGTCCGTGGACTCCAACCCGTGGCACGCCGCAGTGTCCGTCACAGAATATGAACTCATTGTCTGCTGCTGTGTTTCTGTTATCGCCTGTGTCCGGATCAGAACCTCTGACCAACTCTGCCTCCTCATCTTATTCTCTGTTCAGCGGTTTGCTGTGAACTTCCTTATCTTTTCTCTTTTCAGCCTGGAAATGACTACTCCTCCTCCCCATGTTTTGCTGGATGCTTTGCTGCGCCGACAATGATTTTTTTACACAGAAACAGTGAATTCAATTTGCATATCAGATAATACAAAGCAGCAACACGAAGCTCAAACCAGTTCTGAACCTTATGCATGGAAAAAATCTGACTTACATTTTCTTGGTGAGGCCGGCAAGTATTTCTAAAAGATTCTGCTAAGTGCTTTACCAAATTCAGACGTTTACTTCCACTGAGTTCACTTTGTTTTTAAAACAATCATCCAACATGAGCTGAAAAGCCATTCAGAGAGAAAGAAGCCATTAGCCCAAAGGAAACGTTAAAGGCCAAATTACAGAGAGCAAGTGCAGGTAGATATAAATATGTAAATTTGATCAATATTTTTAAGTGTTTGGCAGCCATTAACAGGGCACACAAAATGTTTGGGTAGCAAAGACAAACCTACCAAAGTGAAAGAACATTTATGTACATTTTAAAGTAAATGTACATAAATGCGTATGTGTTTTTTTTTAGCTTTATGTACCTTAAAGATGTTAGACTCATTTTATTTTATTTTAAATTAAAAATATCACTTTATTGTTGCATTATTGCTACAATTATGCCACCATATTAGTATTTACATGGTCAACAGTTTAGCCATTTTAATCATTATTGCTATGATTTAGTTGCTAGTTTAATTCTAGTTTTTGAAAAATGAACTAGATTTTTTTTCCCTCCATCTACTCCTTTTTAGTCATATTTTAATAAATCAAATAAATCAATTCTACCAGTTGGTTAGCGTGGATGCTAACAAGTACTCTGCGTCCATGATATTGAGCAAGAATAAGTAAATAAACAACTGAGTTCATTTCATTAATCCCACTCTGCTGATTAACGTTTCGCTGGCTTAGCTCATTCATAAATTACCCTTGTTTTGTCATTTTGGTTTTTACATATTTTTTTTTAATCTGCGCTCTCAGCTCTGGGACTGCCACCGCTTCCTGTCCCACTCTGACTGCTCAGCCCGGTTTCTGGAAAGCCCGTCCAAATGCGGGAAGTGCACGACACGGAATTCCCAGATGACCCGTTCGTTTCCCAGCCGATGCGACCGCCTTGGCCTCGGCTTGGACCGCTTCCAAACATCCGAGTGCGGCTTTCCTTCGTCCCTGTCCCCCTCCTCCTCTGTGCGTTTTGACCTCAAAACTCTGAGGTGGCATCATTCAAATTCCAAGTACAGAGCAGTCCAAACCTCGGGGCGATTATGCGCTCTCCTCTAGCTTCTTCTTCATCTTTTTCTTTCTTTTTTTTTGACAACCTGTTCTGCATTTTGCAGTGTGCAGCAGGCTGCAGACACAGTTTGAGCTGCACCATCTGGCTGTGCACAGGGAAGCCAGGATCTGCATATTTACTAAGCCATCTCGTCTGGGAGACCAGGTGGAGGCTGACCTGATGCATCCCGACTACGATGGCCGCCGGCTCCCGTCTCTGCGTTATCAGATGTCAGCTGGCCATTGAACATCTGGAGATCCAGTGACAGCGATGGCAAATCAATGTTAACTAGCCTCAGGTTGGGGGGGGGATATCAATGAAGGCACGTGCTGCTGGACAGTCCCATCTGTCTTGTTAGTTTCCTTTGCCTGCCAGCTCCAAAACAACCCAACAAAAAACCTATCTTTAATTTTGACTGACTTTCACTTTAAATCAATTAAGCTACACCAGTTAGCTTGTAACTGACCCCTCGGTTCACACAGGTCACTTTGGCCCCACTGTGAACATGTTTGGCGACAGCATTAGGAGCCTCTCTCTTTCTTCTTGGAAATAAACACTTTTTTTTTTTTAAATGACAGAAAGAAGAGGTTTCACTTTTCCAAAGAATCCCCCCCGCATGGAGGCTAATAGGTTTGCACTCGCTGTCACCAACAAACGCGCGAGGACGAGAAGGCGCCAGCAGGACGCTGGCAGACGCGAGGCTAATTGGGTACATTGTCTGACATCCAGCAGCAGGCGGCATCAATCCTGTTTAAAAGGAAATGATGAGGAACATTAAGCGCATAATGCGCCGTCTTTTATGCTGAGATATGGCTGCTGCGCCGGGAGGTTAACGAGGTGCCAGTAAACGAGACAAAAGGTCACTTCGACAGCGGCGTCGCTGCCTTATTTATCGAGAACGTACCGGCAAAATTATTAATGCATCTTGAATTTCTCCGTATTTTCTCGCGCTATAACCACAAACCTCATTGTAAGTTATTGGCAGGGGCGGATCTACTGGGGAGGCAGTTTCCACTCCTGTTGCCATCCCAGCTGGCGACAATGAATTCAATAAATAGTTATGGCAAATCTACTGACACCTACTGCTGAGTAGCGGGAAGAAGGACAGAGCGGGAGGCAGCAGCATTGATATATATGGATGGATGGATATTACTGGATTAGACATTGCGTGACGTAACGTGCGCCCCTGTGGACCTTACCACAGGGGCCGCGTTTCATTGGCTGATGCCCATCATACGTCATAGCGCGGCTACCACTTACATGACCGTCTCACAAACACAAGCTAATGTAGATGCATTAGTAAACACATCCTAATGTAGTGCCAGACTACATTGTGGACTAGCAGACCGGCAGAAAGGTTTCGCATCAACAATAGAAAAAGAATGGTTCTCCATTGCCAGTGGGGAATCTGTACTGGTTAAAATGCGCAACATTGTAAACAGAGTCAGAAATTTTAGCTAAGAGGATGACGGTATATTTTCTGTATAGTAAACTAAGGTTAGAAAAAGCAGTGCATGTTTTGTCTGAGGTCAATTTGAATGGTGTCAGTGACTTCAGTAGCTAAAAGCTCTATAGCAACAGCTAATTCGCAGCACTTGTTCCTAGATGGGCTTTTAAAAAGTACCTTTAAAAATTGAAGTGATAATCATTTAAAATAGCACAACATAATGTTGACAACATTTACAAACAAACAGTGAATCATATAACATTAAAATTGGATACAGTTCTGTTTCTGACATGACCAGAGTTTAGTTTTTTTTTTAACGTACTAAAGCTGGTTACGGACCTGAGTTCCAAACTGCAGATCCTCTCACGGTCAGAGCACTTTGAGCAAAAGTGGTTCTTCGAAAGTGGACCTTACCATTTCCATCTGAAGCCGCTCTAGTAGATCTGCTATTGCCCTGCAGTCTCTGTATGCAATCGCTTAATGGTGTAGGTGCATATCCGTTTTAATCCTTTTATGTTCTGTGCTTTCAAATTATCCACAGTTACCACATGTACGTTGTAAAGCAGTGCATCATAAAGTGAAAATGTTTTTAAATTTCAGTGCCTTACTAATTAATTCACCTAACTCTGTTTGTGTTTCACATGCACAGCTTGGAGTACAATGCTTTCTGGAGATGCGTCCAGGCAGGAGCGACGTACCTCTTTGTCCAACTTTGCAAAGCAAAAAAGCTTTCCTTATCTGCTTTCCTTTAGAGAGGGACCAACCGATTTTTAAATTTTTTGGCCAGTTGCTGATACTTGGGGTTGAAAACGCTGAAAAGAAATGTAGTGAAAATCTCTTGTCCTTCTTATCGTTTGTGGTTATTAAGCTTTTGTTCAAATAGAGGCAACATAAAATTGTATGTAAAAGAGAGCATCTTTAAAATTTGTTAAAATTTTAACACCTTTTTAGGGACACACGATACATCAGCACTGATATTTTGTATTTTTTTAACATATGGATATTGGTCCGATAAAACTGGACTTATTTATTTCCATCTGGCTCCTGTTTGTTTATGTAGGTGGAGGGAGGGGAGAGGTTGGTCATGTGACAGTGACGCAGCAAAGGATTGTGGGGAGTTCAGCTGAAGCAGAGAAGTAGTGATGAAGTCAGCAGTGCGGTCGTTTTCTCCAAGGTGACAAAAGGATAGTAAAATACATATAGTATCATAAATATTGATTATCTGCCACAACAGCAATATTGATAACGAATATCAACAAGTAGATCCTTAACACTGTGATTTCCAAAAGTGCAGTTTTGGCATGTTTCACGACAAACATACTTTGACAGGTCAAAATAAAAACAAAACAGCAACTTGGCCTGTCCTGTTCAGCCTTCCTGTTGAGCTGAAAGTCACTTGCTGCAGAAAGACACGTCTAGAGATGTCACAGAAAATCTGTCTTACATTTAAAACATCCTCTCTCTGTTCTTACTCTATAACTTCTGTTTCAAACACCTCACAAATCCTGAAAATAGTTTATTCTTGCAGCAACAGCAAGAGGTGGTAGACATTTTGAATGTTGTGTTCACTGACTCAGACAACAGGGTCTGATTTTTCAGCTCCTAGCTGGTTTCTCAGTGCATCTTTACTTTTCAGCATTACTCTTCTACCATCATCATCCTTCTATCTTTTTAGATGCTGCTCCTCGCTACATTTTTCCCAATCTGGGAAGGAGGAGCCGGTGTTTATGACTTTGTAAGGGTGAGTAGCAAAAGCTTTCATTGCAGAACTAAAATCAGAAGAGAAACTCAAAATGATAAACACCAACAGCACAATTATACAAACCTAGTTACAGTGGACCTTAGTGGAACCTATCTGTGGATTTTTCTGTGGAACGTAACTCAAAATTATTAGCAGAACATTGATTGAGTCAAGGTTTCCTCTGTACACATTCATGCATCTTAAGGTACAGTATGTGTTGGGTTAAAACTACGAAAATTGGCAGCCATTAAGGTTTTTTGAAGTGGTTTCAGGTATTCACAGATTTCAGCTAATCATGTGGCCCATAACTTGTGAATACTAAGAGTTTCACAAGAGTCCTCAAACCTCGACTGAGTCGTGGTGCATTGATTACAAATTCTTTGATTTGTGAAACCGTAATTCTATTCATGTGAGCAGAAAAGAAGGGATTTCTAATTTTCTCCAAATTTAGCTCATTTCCTGCCTTGTTCTTACAAACCCACGATCATGTCTCATCTTGTCTCATGAGAGGAATGTATTGTCACAGCCTTAGTTTCAAAGAATCCACATAAAGTATATAACAATGCAATGACTTAAGGGTTTGTTGCTTCTGTCTTGGTTCTTTGTTGACCAC
>CAEFZX010028079.1:0-95043 GCA_903066825.1 Alfaro cultratus | reverse complement strand
TGTATGAGATTGTGTGTGGATTACATTGTTGTCTAGTGTGTGTTTATTTATATATATATATATATATATATATATCTTTATATATATATATATATATATATATATATATGTGTGTGTGTGTGTGTATATATGTGTATATATATATATATATATATAGTTAAATAAACCCAAATGTCCTTAATGATTAATCTCATTAATGACTGATTCAAGATTCTTCTTACTGTTTTTTGGAGGATATTTTACTAGTGCTTTTTAAAGCGATCTGGATTGCATTGAAACATAAGTACAAAATCTTTAAACAGTAGAAATATGATCTGAACTCAATTCTTCTACAGTCTTTTTTTTTTTTACCTTAAACTCACATGTAATTCGCAAAGTATATTTGTGAAACAACGTAAGTAGGATACTTAGTTTTCCCAAAAAATATAGGTAAAATCTGTTTGGATACCCAAAATACTTTGGGTGCGAAAGGCAGGGCAGCCCATGGTACAGTTATTGTAAAAATCCCCACTGATAGGAGTTTAGACTGTGGCTGACAAAGTGACATGCTGATGGCAAATGGATTATGCTTTGCAACACAGACTTCCAATTTAATAAGAAATTATTATTATGGCCTTTTCAGTATCTATATCAAGATCTTAATTAGCACACTTTTTTAGGTTGGACAATAAAATCTGGTGCTTTATGAAAACTGTATAAAAAAACACAAACAATAGAAGTATAGTGCATATGCATGCAGGAATCAGTCAAGAAAGCAATTAATCATAAAACACAATGAATGTAAGGGATAGGCAAACATGTCAAATGAATTTTTTGAAAACAGTCCACCTTTGGCGTGAAAATGCTCACAGATTATTTACCTACTATAAAAACTGACAGGCATAGAGCAAATGTATAATTTGTGGATGAATGTCCTAAGCAGAGAGCAAGAGAAAGAAAGAGCGTAAATGGGGTTTCTGCACTTGTCGTCTGGCACCGGCTGAGGAATGAGAGTACAACCCCGGGTGAGGCGAGCGGTGCGTTAGAGATCGAGAGAGAGAGGCAGTGGCACAATGAAGAGTTGAAAAGGGGAGAAAAGTGGGAAATACAAGAGCATGCATGGATGATGGCAGAAATAGAGGAAACACATGGAATTTAGTTGGACTGAGACAAATGAGTGAAAACCAGGAAGTTCAGGAAAGGGAAAAGGGTCGGTGAGAAGAGTTTCAGGGTGCAGCAAGAGGTACAAGGAATAAATAAAGGAATGAGGAGTAGACGAAGCTGGGAGGGTACAAAAAGAATGTGCGAGTTGGGGTTGTGGTAAATCATTTGCATAAAGGGTGAGGGCACGGTGCCCGGCTTCGGCAGAGAGGCTGGCATCTCGCCTTTACGGCTGGCAGAACTGGACGTGGGGAGGAATAAAAGAACGAGAAGGGGGTGAAAGAGTGATGGAGAAAGTCTCTCAATAGTGCATCTCTTGTGCGAGGACTTGCAGGCCTTGGCTGCTGCCTGAGCAGGGCATGATGGAGGGGAGGGGTATATCGGCTTTCATTATCTGCTTGAATCCTGCTGTATTCGCTAATCATGAGGTTCAAAGCCCTCGCTGCAGCTGTAGGCAGGGCACGGTGGCCAGCCTGTGCTGCTGGCATGTACTGACTGGAAAGCTGAAAGGTGTGTGTGTAGCGTCTGCTGTAGTTTGGATGGAGACAATAGGTGTGAGACGGGCGTAAGACCTAAATTGCCCCTTGCACAGGCTCATATCCACGCTGTCAGGTCTATACTACCCAGCTGAACTTATCAGGAATAATATCAATGCAGTTATGCCTACACAACCTTGGAGACCCTGCAATGTATTATTCAGAGCCTGGCCAAGATTGTACAATGCTTCGGGCAAACCTCTAATTCATTGTCCACCTGCCACAACAGTAACACTAATATCTTTTATACCGTCCATGCTTCATTCTGTTTTTTACATTTTGCATTTACCACAATTTGCTTTAAAGTTCCCAATCTTTTTGAAATAGGCTTCAATGGTCACAAGTAATTAAGATCTTTCTTGTAGTCTATAACTCTCTTAACGTTTTGTTTTTTCTCTTTTTACCAGATTTGATTTCCTGAAGGCTGAAGCTGGTAGCTGAAATCCACAGGGCAAACAGCAAAGTTAAACTCCAACTTCCTAAAATTTTAATAGCATCTTATAGAAATGTTTTTGCATTGTTTCTTGTTGCGTTAAAGTTTTCTAGGGGCCCAAATCACCGGCATGCGCCATTAATACTTTGTAATAGCTTTGCTAATAAAAGCATGTAGTCTTCTACTATCCCATGTAGAAAGGATCAGCTTGTTTTATTAGGTTATTGTTTAACCTGGGGACATTAAGAGGATCTAAAATTTTACAAGACACGATAAAAAAATTGCGACACTTGCTATGAAAATAAAATTAGATTTTCATATTGGCAATGATATTTTTACTACTGCAGCTGTTTTATGGCGGCAGAAAGTTGCTTTGGTCTTGTTTCAGCTTGGATTTGTCACTAGCTTCAGCCTGCAGGTAAATATAATCCTTTTGTGCTCAATACAGGTGCTTGGTTATATTTACAGCAAGTAAGAAACTGACTAGTCATTGCATTTGAACAAACCTACAACTTTTAAGAAATCTGAAATAAGTTTTTTTTTTGTCTACCAGTTCATTTCAAAGCGAGTTGTGGTGAACACAGAATGCAAAAACTATGGACAGCTTTTTAGGTGGTCCTCTAAATAAACTTCCAGGATGTGTACAATTTTAGGCTGAAACGCAGCAAAAAATATTTAATGACAAAATAAAAAAGCACCCAGCACATTTTATTAAATGAAAACAATGTTACTTTTCCAATTCCCATGAGAGGTTTTTGTAGTAACTCTTTCTGAGGAGTTCTGTTTATAATTAAATGTTCAAGGTGATGATCAGAGTCACCGAAAACCCACACAAACCTCAAAACAATCTTGACTGAACAAATTTCTAAACAGCCCCAGTCATTACCAAGCCCTTCATCTTATCAGAGAAGCACTTGCATTTTGTGACTGAAACTTGAAAAGTCATGGCCCCAAACGAAAAGGCTGATTTGAGTCTAACATTACCCCCATCCGCAGCCCTGTCAGAAGCGGCCCGGCTTGCCATCAGTCCTCGTGTAGTTTGGAGCTGCTTTAATGCTCCTTCGCCCGCCTGCTCAGTCTCTCCTTCTCAGCCTCATGCCACAAATGGCTTCCAGACTTTCACACATAGTAATGCTTCAGTGTGTAAACAGGCGTAATTACAAACGATGAGCAGGCACACTTTTAACATCAATCTGTAGTGATGAAAGAAAGAGAGCAGAAAATTTGGATTTTTCTTTCTTTTCTTTTGGGGATCAGAATAAATTTGAAAAGGTTTTATAAAGAACTGAAGCAATGAGATGTCATGCAGAAAAATGTTAGGAGGAATACTGTGTCCATATGTGAAGGCAGATTCTGGGAGCAGCTGAAGGATGAAAAAAGAAATTTTTTATATTAGGAGATGAAAGTTCGCATGAACGTTTCCATCATTTCTTTTCCTTCAATGTTGCACTGCTAAGTGCTATTCCATGTGCATTTTCTTTATTTTTACAGTGTTTCAAGTGTATACAGTGTATAGAAATGGAATGAGGTGTTTCAATGCATTACAGCATCCTGCTTAAACAAATTCCCTCTAGTTCAGAAAAAAAAAGCAAAGATTTTAGATCTAATTATTACAGATCATTCGGAATAATAAAAAAAAAAAACAGCCTGTCTGTTTTGGTCAAAACACACACTTCCACACACACATTGAAAATAGTTCAGATCTCTCGCAATGTTTCCCTTACATCACATCAGTTATTGTCAATATGCAGTTTAGACTGCAGATGTCAAAGTCAAATTCCAGTTTTGACAAGTCCGGACAAGCAGAAAGCTTCACCAGCTTTTCTTTGCGTGTGTGTGTGTGTGTGTGTGTGTGTGTGTGTGTGTGTGTGTGTGTGTGTGTGTGTGTGTGTGTGTGTGTGTGTGCGTGGGTGCGGGTGTGTGTGTTGGAGTGTGTGTCCCTATTTCTCATATTGCATGATTATTTTAACCAGTTAAGAAAAAAAAAAAAAAACTGACTAACTGATTTAACTTGTTTGAGAAAATCTGGTTTTGCTTACAAAATAATAATAATAAAAAAAATGATAGTAAAATTATTATAATATGTAATTTATTTTTAGAATGTATATTTGGAACAGAAGATTTTCCAGACGTGCTTATCAAATGTACAAGTCAGTTTAATAATAATAATAATAATAATAATAATAATAATAATAATAATTTGCTTCTAATTGAATTGTTTTATACACAGTTATTTAAAAATAACAATGTCAACATAATATTAAACTGTTTCTAAATTCATTGCATAGCTTGTTAATAAATTTTACTCTAAATTTGTTTTAACATTTTAATCAACCTAAAGATTTTTTCAGCATTTTAGACAATTTAGAGCTTAAAGTAGCTATATGAAAAAGAGCTGCAGTTGCTGTTTTCACAAAAAACACTGATGTTGCTTTTCTTGTTCTTTTAAACATTATTAAAATTAAGTATTTTTTCCCGGTGTTTATTTTTCTGATTCTGAAAAAAATGACCCATGTAAAAAAATGCCTTCGTGTTCTAAATATAAGCAATGGTGTTACTGAATGTAGCACGTATTTCTCATTAACAGGAATTGAGCAACGGGGCTTTTAAAGGTCTTTTACATCTTCAGTAAACATTCGGGCTTCTAACCCTTTTATATTAATAAATTAATTTAAAGTATTTTCAGAGCTATGTAGAAAGCCCTGGAAACAGGCCAGAATTCAGCTTCCTTTTCAAGAAGCTCACAGACAGGTGTTTCTTTAGCGGTTCAAAAAGTCATTATGAGACTTTCAGGGACACGCAGTTGATTTGCCTTATTAGTTACTTTTTTGTGTTTGTAAAAGGGTAGGCGTTTTTCTTTTTTTTTTCCTTCTTTTTTTGCTTAATGAAAGAAGTAAAACGAGTATTCAAGAGGCATTTTCGGACGGAATGAAAAGAGGGGCATTTTTCATTTTCATCTCTCTCTTCTGCCTTGCTCAGTTGCTCAGTCGACGTTCGGCCTTTGATTTTGACTCCAACTTTTCAGTAAGTTGGAGAGATGCGTTTGAAAGCCTCGGGTGAGTGAGTTTATTTCGATTTTCAGAGACGTTCACCTAAAAACAGCTGTTTTATATTTTTAAGAGAAAAGACAAAAGGGTTAGCGGACAATTGGACGCACAGAACGTTATTAAAGAAACAGAAACTCGAAGTTCCCCGAATCCTCTGGGCGACCGCTGTAAAACATAAGGTTCACTTTATTCCTTGTTTCTTTCTGAAATATTATTGCATGTTGTTTATCACAGAAATAAACACGGTGTTTAGCGTAACAGTTTGGATTTTTTTGTTAGTTCGTCTCAGCGGAGTCTGTTTCTCCCCTTCCTTTATCGAAATATGCCAGCACTAATTTAAGCTAGTAATGGACGCCAGTTCAGTGTTAAATCGTCAAGTTGTCCAAATGTACTCCTTTGCAATTTATCTCAGTTTTTGTTTTGTTTTTTTTCAAATCTAACTCGCTAAACAGTTAACATTTTGCTTTGGAAGCTGCTAGTGCATGCATCTTGGCCGTTTAGGTGTCTTTCATTTCATGCTTTGTGAGCTTTTTTGTGCCACGGTTTGAATGGAGGATGTTTTTTTTGCCCAGCCTGGCAAACAAAGGTCATCACTTTTTAAAAGCCAGAACAGGCCAAGCTGAGATAAGATGAAGTCTCACTCAAATTATTGCGCAGCAGATACCTCTAAGAATCCAGTGGTTGAGGCCTTAGAATGGCCCCTATTATATATTTATTGTTCTAAATACCTCCGAGCACACAGGGAAAGCCATCACTAATGAGCTAAAAGAAATGTAGGTTTTAAAAACACTGAAATAAAAGGACATATTAAATAGTAGGGTGCCACACGGACGTGTTCCTGGGCCAAAGTCATAAAACATTTTTGCCTTGACTGCAAAATGTTCTGTGAGCTTTTAGGCCCAGTTTTGATCACTGTTATGCTTGCAGCTGTTTTATTGTGATTTGCTTACTAACATAGAAGGGCATGTAGCCACATAAAACGTTCATGGCAATGATCGTTTTTATAAGAGGTACACAAAGGCAAAAATGTGGCAGAACCGGACCATCAGAAGAGAAATGTGTCACCAGTTTTGGGAGAGGTTATAATTACCCTGAAAGCAATCCTGTGGTTTTTATCTGTCACTTAATTGTAGGATCATGTTTGAAAGAATGTGACTATTTTCGTTTCTTTGTCTGTAGCTAATTTATCAAAATCCTCTAGTGATCATTGTCACTTCTAATAAACAGTGTGCATATATTTGTTATTAGTTATTATGAGCAAAAACATACATTTTTAATTCAATCTACTTGCATTCAGTTTTTCATACATCATCTTTCCCTTCAATCTTCTCTCTTCCCATATTTTCACATCATCAGCTCGCCTGTGTGGAGCAGGCGTATGTTAGAGTGAACAAGCGGCACTGGGCCCGGCTCGGGCCGGTCCAATAGCAGTGACCAGCCAGCAGACCAGACCACCAACTATAGCCAGCTATCTACCTGCCTGGGCTGCCAACTGGTCATTTACCCAGCCAGCCATACAGCTTCCCGGCCAACCTCACAGCCAGCTCGCCAGCCTGTCAGCGGACCCGCCAGTCAGCCTGGGCTGAAGCTCCTCTGTCAGACGCTGACAGAAGGGGCAGGCCACACTAAATCTGATGGTCCTGGGAGCCAACCAGAGGACTCTATAGCCTTTGTAGGCTGTTCACACAGGCAACTTGTCCCGTTGCACAGCAGGTGGCTTGAACCCACAATCACATGGCTGTGCCCTCAACTTTGCCTCATGACAAGTTAGCTTTTTATGGATGCCCACTGTCGAGATTCCAGTTTTGACAATGTCTCTGTAATTCCTGTGAGCCTCGTGGATTAATTCATGCAATTTGGACAGCACCACTCAGCAAATATATTCCCTTTTTTTGTGAATTTGGGAGACTGACATTTAAATGTAATTGTAATCAGAGGAGTGTGCCATACTTATTATAAATCCAATCATTGCAAATGGAAAAAAATGTTGAACTTGTTCCTGGTTAGAGCTAGCCTTTTCTTCCAACTTGCAGAGGAGATATTATCCGCCATTACAGACCAGACCAGAGCAACCAGCTGTGCTCCTCCACTTTTGTCTGATAGGCAATAAACTGTCTGCTGCAGGAAACCGACTTTTAATATGGCTGAGGCCATCTTCTCTGGTTAGGAAAGCTGTTAATAAATCAGAACTGCCTGTTTAAGACAGTTCCAGTATTCAGTTGCAGTATTAAAAAGCATAACATGCGTGGGCTGCTCATGTGAAGCTGGCCACCACAGCATTTTTCGGCAGTCTGCTTAATTGTCTCTCACCCACAACTAGGATTGAACCCTAATTTGTTAACAGAAACTTTTAATATGTTTCTGTGTCTGTGCTGTTGGGGGCTATTAAAGTGGAGTGACAAAAAATGGAGAGAAGAGGAGAAGAAGGGGCCAGTTTGGACATAAGAGTGCATTTTGAAACAAGAGAGCATGTTTTTGGATGGTATTTTTTGTTTGGGGGTGGGATGTGTGTGTGTGTGGGGGGGTCCTCCTAGCCCTCCATCCCCCCAACACACCATTCTCTTTGTTTGTGTGGTAAATCCAGGAGCAGCTGCTGGTCCCAGGGTCTAGTGGGATTTTGGGTCTGTGTTTTCTCATGCCATCCCATGCCAAGGTGGTGTAACTCAAGCACATAGAGAGAGTGTAAGGGGGTGTTGGGGAGGGTGGTTGCGGTTGGAGAGCAAGCTGGTTTGTTGGGATGGCTGTGACCATGTTGGTGACGAAGGCGCGTGCGGGGGGGTGTTAGCTTTAGAAGGCGGGTGCTGTCTGGATTCATGTAAAATTAATATCCTCTGGACTTTGCCTTTGCACTAGATTGGAACTTGTCTGTTTGGCTAATGACGTGCCTTCTGCCTGCACCGCGCACAGTCCACCCCCCAATCCTTTCTCCACGACCAGCCACCAACCATCCATACCCCCACCTCTTTGCTTCTCCCTCTGCCATCTCTCTCTTCCCTCCCTTTGAGCACTGGGAGCGTGCGTATTGGCTGGGCTGCGAGAGACTCTGTGCCAAATAGGTGGGCCCTCTGCATGTTGGCACAGACTCAGTCAATGGTTAGAGACGGAAAGTGGAGAGGAAGAGAGAACGGGAGAGCCAGAGTTGGAGAGAAAGAAGGGGGAAAAAAGAAGCTCCACTCGGGTTTGCCAGTGGTCGTGCACAGTCTTCCAACATTTACTCGGTCCTCTTGTTTTTGTTTTTTTTTTCCTCCTTTTCTTCTCCTCCGTCCGCACCCCCCTTGTCAGCTCTTCTTCTCTCTCTCTCTGACTCTTTTGCAGATCAGAATACAACCAATACCATGTGCAGTTTCGCCAACCAATCTTTTTTTGTTGTTTTTCATCGAAATATTTTTCTCCACGTCTTTGTGAACAAAGAAGAATGTTTTGATTTTTGATCCCTTTTTTTTTCTGCCTCATGTATTTTAATTTAATTTTTACACATCAGAGTCTGTATTTTATTTTAATGGCTGACATAGAGAGCTTGGTAAACTTTTCTGCACTCTCCTTCTGATGTCCTCTTGAGCAGCACCTTTTCCGCTCTTTACTCTTGCTCCAGTACCTCTTGTGTTTCTGTGCTGGTATTGCACTGTGCCTCTTTTTTGGCCTGTCTCCTCTTTCTCAGATTTTCCCCCCTGCTGCTTTTATTGGACAGTTTCTCAGCTTCTGTTTTTGCTTTTTTTTTTCCCTTCCTCAGTCTTTTGTTTTGTAATATTCACAGCAATACTCCAGCGCTCAACAATCCAGTCACTGCACTGGTTCTGGTTCCGCATTTTAAGTTTACCCACAATCGATGGAGTGAATTTATGATGAAAGAGCGAAATGGTAACTACCATGTCGTTTACGTTTTATTCACGTATTTTTTGAATCCAGTTGTTTGGTCAATTTTCATTTCAGACACAATGCTCATAAATTTTTTTTTTTAATACTGCATTTTTATTTCTTTTTTTTTTTTTACCAACTAAATTAATTTCAGTAGTTTAGTAACTTGTGACATGACCCAAGTGATTTCAGTTGCCTTTTATAGAATTTTTGGCATGTTTGTTATTACTTTCTCAATCCGAAACTGATTCTTTTTTCTCTATTTAGAGAAAAAGTTGTCCATATTTAATAATATGCATTGCTAATACTTTTTTTAAATTTAGGCATACAATTTAACTTCTTTGTTTGTTCATCTCTTACCTTAGTCTGTCAGTGGTTTGTATGTGTCCTTCAGTGTGATGTCTCCCTGTTAAAGAGTGGAAAGCATCCTTAGCTCTCTCTCCATCACTATCTCTCTTTCTTTCTGTCAGTCTCCGAGCGCCTCTCTCTCATTCTTTCCCTCCGCTCACACGGAGCAGGCGCCGCTCCTCCATGCTGCGTGCCGGTCCTAACTGCCTCTCTTCTCTCTTCCCCTCCTCACCCCCGCTTCCTCTCTCCCCATCCTTCTCTCCCCCGTTCTCCCCCTCTCTTTCTTCTGCCTCCTCGTGCCTCCCCCCCTCCTCCCTCTCCTCGTCCGCCCTCCCCCCGTCCTCCTCTCTCATCCAGGATGAATTCCACCCCTTCATCGAGGCCCTTCTGCCCCACGTCCGCGCCTTTGCCTACACCTGGTTCAACCTGCAGGCCCGCAAGCGCAAGTACTTCAAGAAGCACGAGAAGCGCATGTCCAAGGAGGAAGAGCGTGCGGTGAAAGATGAGCTACTCGGGGAGAAGCCAGAGATTAAGCAGAAGTGGGCCTCGCGCCTGCTGGCCAAGCTCCGCAAGGACATCCGGCCCGAGTTCCGCGAGGACTTTGTGCTCACCATCACAGGCAAAAAGCCCCCTTGCTGCGTGCTGTCCAACCCTGACCAGAAGGGCAAGATTCGTCGCATCGACTGCCTGCGCCAGGCCGACAAGGTGTGGCGGCTGGACCTGGTGATGGTCATCCTGTTCAAGGGCAGTCCCCTAGAGAGCACGGACGGAGAGCGGCTCGTCAAGTCCCCACAGTGCACCAACCCTGGCCTGTGTGTCCAGCCACACCACATCGGAGTGTCTGTCAAGGAGCTGGACCTTTACCTTGCCTACTTTGTCCACACGCCAGGTATGTTGCAACCTGCACACTGTTACTGTACACAGAATACTCAAATCATGCTGCACATGAGCACATTTAGGTGTGCTGATTATTTAATATTAACAGACATGAAGAGAAACATAAATGAAGACATTAAAGATTTGGATGGGGGACAATTAATTACATAAATAACAAATATTTACATGTGTATTTATAAATGAATAAGTAAACTTGAAAAAAGCTACACCAAGAAGTTTTTCTATATTACATTTTATATTTAAATCTTAACGTTCATAATTTAAATTATTCTCAAAATGTATGCAAATTCTTTACGAATAATAAAAGTAATGTTTCGTGCTGTTTTTACAAAAACCACTTGTCATTTTGATATTTCTATTTTCTATTTATGTGTGTTGTTTACTTGACAACACAGCATCAACAGTAATAAAAATAAATTTTGGATGTGTGTCTGGGGCATAGTTCCAGCTTGCTCTGGCAAGTTTCTGTTTATATTTCTGAGGGAGGAATTTATGGCTTCATGAGTATATATTTTGTGTTTTTTTTTATAGAAAAGAATTTGCATGCCTGTGTGAGCATGTGTGTGTCTGAGAGGGAGAATGTATGAGACGATCGGTGCTCTAAAACGTAATGTTTTCGTTGCACAAAGAGGGAGTCGCTGTTTTTTAATATTGCTGGACGTGGAGCTGCCACGAGGAGGTTACTGTATTCAGGGATGGTAACTTGGCCAAAACCCAGATTGTGTGTTTTTGTGTGTGTGAAAGAAGAAGAGAGCAGAGCCGTGAGTCTGCAGCTCTCAGGCCACAAGCTGCTGCTGCCCTCGCTGTCTGCCTGAACAGTGAGCACCACGTTGGACCTGACTGCCAAACACATGCTCACACACAAAACGGCAAAGCTTAAAGACAGACAGTACTATTGAAGCTACTTTCACACCCATGAAAACACAGCTAAATACAACCACACATTCTTGTTTTTTTTAATTTTATTTTATTTTATTTAATTCGTTCATCTTTTTTAGTTCACTTTCCGACAAACAGCCAAACACGGTTTTAGTCACAATTACGTCCACAGACCAACACAGTGCACACATTCGTCCAAGAGACTATCACAGATACAGTTTGAAACAGCAAAACATTGTTGTATCTCAGCCACCATCATAAATACACACTCACACACCCGGCCAAACATCACTGCAGTTTCCAGTGTGTGGACTCCACACACACTGGTTGGGTTCTGTTTTTTTCTCACAGTGTAAGAAACACAGACACTCTCACAAAATACATTTCACAGCCAAATCCTCCAAATACACACTACATCACCATTTGGTGTCTGGTTGTTCAAACAAGCTCATGACCTAATGTTATCTCAGCTGGATTTTCTGGAAATTTTAAACACTGATTTAACCAGTACGTATATATTTATACGCAGCATGTCCCCCGTCACCGCCTGAACACATCGACCTGCTCTGTTAGCCAAATGCTATCATAAGCAACTCCCAGTGTTTCTCTCTCTGAGACATACACACACACACGCACATGTTAAACCTCAGTCCAGGCCAGACACCTCACACAGCCTGAGCCAAACCTTGGCAGCAGCTCCAGCTTTGCTTTGTTAGTCTTTCTTTGATGGTAATAAATGATATGTAACGGGTAGTATCTCTTATTATTGTCATGGTAATTTTATATTTTTTTGATAAGCTGTCTATCTATGATATTGATTTTATTAGTTGTTTTTTTTCTGACAGAAATTTTGTCTTATTGAAATATATATGATTTTACAAAAATACCTTAGTGTTTTTATATTATTTAAATTTATATCTTTTAAATTAAATAATACGCTGATTCTTAAAGGTATGGTTTAAAATTCAAATTATGTCTTCATTGTATACTTTTTTGATTAAAAATTTTTTACATTACATTTTCAGCATGGAAAATTTCACATTAAAGGTACAAAGCAAGGTTGCAGTAAATATTTTAATTGTTTTATATATTTTATGTTATTTTTCATCCCTATAATGCTCTGCTGGAGCAGACTGTACTGGTTCTTCAAAACAGAAAATTTTTCATGTTCACTCGTGCGCACACACATGGAAACTGTAATTAATCACCATAAGTTTGCTTCCTTGACGTCAGCTGTTCCACTCCTCTGCAGTACTTTGGTTTACAGTAGGACAGTAAAACACTTTCTACACAGTGTGCTATCCATTCATGATGTTGACTTACGTTGTGTTTTCTCTTATCTTATCTGGCTAATGCAGTGTTCCTCGGTTGTTTTAATAATTCTTTCAAAGAGTTGATTCTCTGTTTTAGTCGTCCTTTGAACGATTTATTTGGCTGAAAGTTAGAAATACGACATTAACTTTCACCTTGCAAACTGATGTTATCCTGCTCAGTTTCAGTGATGTGTGTAGTTTTTAGTTGTTGTTGCCTTGCTGCAGCAAATGAGAAGATGTGTTCATTATTTGTTTTTGTATGGTTTGCATTTTGTCAGTCTTTAGCTTCTCTGTCTTCCTGGCTCCTCTTTGATCCTGTACACACTTTTGTTTTGCCTCCTTAAACATCGGCCTCATTGTTGCTCTCACAGAGGTAAAGCCTCCGCTGATCTCTTTTGTTTATATTGTAGGAGACACGGAGAGAGAGTGAGGTAGAGAGAGCATATTGGAAAGGAGAAGAGGCTACAATAGTGATTGTTCGGTTTGGCAGCACCAGAGCCCCGTTGGTGTGGGAAGAAGAGAAAGACGTCTTGTGTTTTGTTTATGACAGAGTGGCAAAAGCTGCCACGGGGAATCTCTGGGCTTGCCGTCAGGCTTTCTCAGACTGTTCTGCAGCCAGCCAGCTTTTGAGATCCTCTCTGTTACGGAGCAGAACACACCGCAGTCGTTTCTGAATTAACCACAACACTGCAGCAGACAACCCTCTCCTCTTATTTCTTTGAGGCACCTTAGATAAAGAGAAAAAATAGATATAACTACACTTTGAATATTGCAGCTGGAGCACTGGCATTGAATAAGTATGAGGTAAAGCAGGATTGTGTTGCAGCTCACAGTTTAGTGTATTCTTAGCCTTCAGATGTAAGTGATTGGTCTATGATAATAGGGATAATGATCTTTTGGCCCCAGGGTCTGCTAGAACAACACAGCAGGGACTCTTTATTAACCTGTAAACAGAGTGTATTGGCTCTGATTTACTTTACAATACCAGTTAAGATATATTTTTATTCTTGCGAGAGTCTGACTACTGCATAGGTGGCTCCACTTTTACACCATCTGAGGAGAATTTATTTGGCTGCTTCTCAAAGTCTTCAGTGAGCTATTTGATTTATAATCTGTGTGCTGTTTTAGATTAAACTCAGCACATTTCTGATTTATTCAGGGTAGGAAAAATAAAAGATATATGTTAAAAAAAAAAACAAAAACATTTGTCAGGTCCAAAGTTAGCTCACTGCACTTACTCATAGTTTGGACCTTTTTCATATTTCTTTTTTTTTTTTTTTCGTATTTTCTTTGTACGCTGTAAGTGTGATCATGAAAAGATGTTTCAAATGTGTTTCCAATCAAAAGTGCAGCACAGGAAATTTGCAGTCACTCTGAGGGAGGTGTGAAATGTGCTCGCCTTGCCATTTCTGCTATGACCGCTCCACACTCCACGCTCCGCGGTGCCAGATCCCGCCTCCGTCTCACTATTGCAGTAGTAATGCCTTGGACAGCTCTGTGAGAAAGTCCAGAGAAACCCTGGTGCCGTGGCCAGCCTCCGGCCAACTCCCTGACCACGACAGGGATTCAGAAACAAAACGCCAATTTACGTTCATCACAAAAGAAAAACTCTTGATTTATGGGCCCGCAATGTGCAAGGTAAACTTTGGCTGGGGAGCGAAACGGAGTGTCAGTTGAAGGAAGGCAAACAAAAAGAACGGAATATCAAAGCTGCCGGGATGAATAATTTACAGCGTAGTAAAAGTTGATACTGTGATGGGTTGCATGGGTCTTCACTTTTATAACTCCTCTGTTTTCTGAGAAAGTAATCTGTTGTTAATTAGCTCCCGGTCTCTTCTCAGGCTCCCGAGACACCATAGTTTTTGAGTGGACTGTCTTTGTGTGTGAGTGTTTGTGTCTGCGCAAGCGGAGCCCTGGGTGACACTCAGCAGTGAAGTTTTGATTTAATGAAATCTTGACACTCGGGGAGTCCATCAGGTCAGAGGCTTTTGTATTGTGTTGTGGGAACGAGGCCTGATGTCGGCTAAGGAAAGCTCTTCACACAGGGAGAAGCTTTGGCATCGGTGTGTGTTTACTGATCGCTCTCACTGTGTTCCTGATGCCTTTCTGTCGGGCATCAGGAACACACATGTAAAATCTGAAGGGTTAAGATGCAGCGAGAGTTTGACAGGGAGTCTTCTCACACTACTCTTGGCCTCAGAAGAAGAAAAAAAGTGCGTTTTGGAGGCTGCTGGTGTAAGGAAAGCCAAAGCCTTGTTGTGTGCTTATTTACTCAGAAACATGTACATACACAGATACATGCTGACATTGGAGTGTCAAAGGCAGACATGGACTGATCCAAAACCGCATTGTCTGTGTTTATCTCATGAGAACATGAAGAGCAGAGCACACAAGAAATAAAAGTGAAAGACAGCATTATGTTTGGTTTCCAGTTAAACTGACCAGTGAAAATTGGCACAATCGTTGCCCTAAAAATAGCTGGAGGCTTTTTCCTCCCTCTTTACATAATGATAAACCCAGATTTCTCAGGAGAGACTAACAGCCATGAACATTTCTGGTCTACCCGCATGTGTTTCCTTTTGTGTGAAGAGTTTTAGTATCAGGAGAGATGTGGTAAACAAATTATTCCAGTGACATGTAGAGACCATCAGTATGTGGTTGAACAGACAAATATGGCAGCTTGTGCCTTCAATGTTTTTACACGTTCTTCTCTGATTCCGTCTAATCTTTCTGAACGAACCCAGCTGTTGAACCTCTTCTGTTTTTTTCTGAGGTAAAAAGTGGAAAAGAACCTTTTTTATTTTTTCCGATTTTTTAAATATAAAATATGAAATTAAAAATTATATTTGAATGTTAAATGTAGCTGCATATTGTTTTTATTGGTTCTGTTGTATTTTCACTTTGATTTAAAGCTGCATTTTTGTGCTTATGTTTATATTTCACATATTTGGATTGTGACGTAGTTGGTGTAAAGCATGAAAGAAATCTTCTCATTTTCCCTGGAGTGGTTGTGATCTGTGATTGGTAGATCCAGTTCTGATCTGTTCCTTATTCATTAAATGCATCACATCAGAAGTAAAAACTCAGACAAGGGTGTTGATTTGTTTTTACTAATTTGAGGTTAACATTAAGACATAGCTGGAAAAATTATTGAAAATTATTGTACTTCACTTTCTGCTGTTTTGAGAACTATTACCACTTTGAAAATGCTAGTTTTTCTCCTCATTCTTGTGTCCTCAGGAAAAAAAATCTCAATTATTCAAATGAACCAGTCAGACCTCAATGGAAATTAGTACATCTCTATCTTGAAATATTTTGATCAGATCAATATTCATAAATGTATTTAATAAAATGAAACAACAAATTTCCAAAATTAATACATTTTCATTTTTGTCAGTGTCAGACATTTTCTGTGCGTGCAGCTTTTTTTTTATATGCTACCCACACAAAAAATAATTTTTTATAATTAATTGAACTTGATATACCTTTTATCATGTTATTAATAAAAAGGTACAAAGATGGAAAAAGTAAAAAAAAACAAAAAAAAAACGTGAATGAGAAATGCAAAGAGTCAGCAGCACCAAGGGGGGCGTATTGTCTGTCTTAATACTCTGTCTTCCCAGTGGCGAGTCTCTTTTCAGGCTTTTGTAGTGTTGCTGACCATGAAATGTGTGTGTTCCCAAAAATCATATACCAACTCAGGCGGGTTTTCTGACCTCAGAAAGACATGGAACAGGAGAATGAATAGAAGAAAGAGAGCAGTGGGCAATTCCCGTTCCTGGGCATGGCCGCCAAAGAGGAGAGAGAGCCAGGGACGGCAGCCTTTTAGCCGGGCTGCAATCACAGCAAGGATCTGGCAAAGGTTGCTGAGACTGGCCACTGGCGGTATTCACTACCTCATAGCCGCAGCATTGCTGTAATATGTGTCTCAGTGCTTGGTTTAATGTTCATAGCTGTAACATTTTAGCTCAGGTTGCAGTATTTGTGCTTTGCCATACTGCTGTAGCTTTGCTGAGTTTATTGGGATAAAACGGATCAGCACTGATCTAGATGAAAAAAAAAATTCAAAATAACCTATTTTATTTTACACATGTGGGTTAAAGAATAATGAAATTATTATGTGGGCGAGTGTAACACAGCAAAGGAGTCTGATGTTGAAAGTGAGAGGAGTTGTGTCGGCGGTCGCTTTTGGCACGATGCTATCTCTCTGTTTGGAAGGCGCCAAATTTTCATACACAATCCCTGCCAACCTCCTCCCTCTGATCCTCTCTTTCTTCTCATTTCTTTTCTTTCCTTCTCTTGTTCATGTTTTTTTTCTTTTATTCCTCTTCAGGGTTCAAATTAACTCCCTTCCTTAGCCTCATTAACACCCTGGTCTCCTATTTTAGGCTGTAGAATAATTCATAATAACTTGTGAGCGCAAACATTTTAGCACTCAATAGGACCATTACGCTTGCTATTTGCTTGCCATAGGCTGTGAACCTTGACTTTTACATTGGAGGTGTTTTATTTAACTCTAATTTGGATGAAGATGAGGAAAATGATTAACAAAAAGCCTTTTAGTGACTATGTTTATTTCCAAAGACTTGAGCTCTGCCTTGTAAATTTTATACTTGTGTGCTTTCAGGCTTTGAAGCTTGATTGCTCTTTAGTCCATCTTTTTTGTATGCAAGTTGATTGCTTTCACTTTATGTGATTTTCAGACTATTTAATTTAATCACTAATTTAGGTACTTATTCTTCTGTTTAGAACATTTCACATAATCATACTGTGGGTGCCACTTTTTCTCTTCCTCGTTGAGCAAAATGCTTAATGAAGGTGTCCTTTGGTGTGTGTTACATGATGAGAAAGAGAAGAGCAGGAAGGAGAGTTTAGGGGGAGGGGAGCGAAAGAGTGATTTAGTTGAGAAACATAACAGAATGGCAGAGAAACAAATTTGGCATGCATCCGTGTAAGCAAGTAAGCTTTAAATCAGTTTGGCCACAGATCTAGGACACTAGACGCAGAAAAGGAGGCAGGATGAAAAGGGGGGAAAGAAACATCATGGGATTGAAAGTAGGGATAGGGTGTGTATTTGAATAAATACGTGGCGTATGAGAAGCACCGCTAAGTAGAGGTTTGGATGGAGGGGGGACTCGACAGGGAGCGCCGGTGGGTGTTTGGTAAAGTGTCGCTCAATGTCGACTTGAAAAACAGGCCGGTAAATAAATGGAGTGGCAGTAAACAAGGCTCTGCGTTTCATCAAAAGAGCCTATTCATCTGCGAACAGGACAGTCTCTCTTTTCTCTGAGGACACAGAAAAGGAACCCTGTGACGGTGACGAGCGGATAGTGCTTGTTTAGATAACAGGATGAGTTTGGAGTGGAGTGGCATTGCGTGTGCGTGTGTGTGTGTGTGCGTGTGTGTGTGTGTGTGCGTGCCTTCGTTTGGGTGTATTTGAGCTCAAAGGGGATGCAGAGCAGGTGGGAGGTGTGTGAAGTCAAGTTGGGGAACAGGCAAGCTGGATATTCATTCAGATGTATGACAAATTTTTACACATTTTTTTAGAGAGGGTCCTTTTTTCTCTTTTTTTCTGCTTTGTTTTTTTTTTGGCAGAAATAAAAAAAAACGAGAGTTCAACAGGATGACAATAAGCTTAAAGCTATATGTAAAAATTTTGTGAAATTATTCCACTTTATATTTTATTAGTTTTCTATTTTCTTTTTATTGAATTTTCTGTGCATCAGCTGTTGAAAACACCCAAAAAGAACCTGGATTGTAATACTTTATTTTATTGAAACAGGTATTAAATAAAATCACATTTGAGAAAAAACAAAACAACTCTTAGATCAAGAAACGTGGCAACAATTACTGACATAGATGCATAAACCACGAGAACCCAAAGCTAAATATAAACTTAATCAGCTATAACACATAATAAAGAAAATAATCAAGCCATACAAAGAAAAAAAAATTCCTGACTATCCCACATTGCATAAAACCTAATTAAAAGCGGCGAAACTGTTCCACTAAACCCGTCATTAGAAGTAGCTTAAAATGACTAAATGAAGATAATGATCCAAACTTGGGTGTATTTGGAGATCATTACACACATAACGAGCACATGTTTGAAAAGCTGTTTTTCCAAAATTAGTTTGTGATTCCAGAACCTTTCGGTTTTTAACGACGAAAACAAAAAAAGGTTGTCTTTCTTCTCAGTATTATTGTTGTGCAATTAACCAACTTATAAAGCAACAATAAAAGAAAATTTAAATAAAACTAACTTTACTCTTTTTCAGATGGACAAAGCTAGCATCAAACATTTTATAGCAACCAGATTAAGACCATCTAATGTATAAGTAGTCTGCTTACATTAAGTACCAATTTTATAATTTTGTATAATTTGTAAAATATAATAGAAATATCTTGAGCACAAATTTGTTGAGTGATTGTGTAATATGGGGTTAGACTTGTGGGTGAAACTCTTGACAGTCTGTGTACGTATGTCAAGCACAAATCAATGCAGGGAGCGTTGTCTTTTTTGGCAAGGCTTCTGTGAATATGTGAGAGAGTTCATATGTATGTCTCATTATACATTTGCACACCAGGTGATGTGTGTCAATTAACATTTTATGTGATATTATAAGCCAGCTGCATGTTTGGAGTCCAAGGATCTTCGGGACATCTTGGTGAACTGGCCACTGCAACTTTCTCTGCCTCTGCTGTTCAATATTCATCTCATTCACCTAACAGCTCAAAGAGTGAGGTGTGAACTGAGCGCTAAAAAGACACTGGTGCACTTCATCATGAAAACTTTTCCATTAAGAGGAAATGAGGTTTTGAATTCAAAGATCAGTGTTAAGTCACTTCAAACCACTTAGTGAATATTGACTAAAAGAGCAGGGAAGAGAAGGCAGGAGAGTGGCGTCTTTCAACGTTAACAGCTTCTATTCCTTTTAACCTCTGAGTTTTTTTCACAAGCTCGTCTTGTTTATACCACTGGCCTTGTGAAGTTAAATATGAGAAGTGCATCTGTCACTTTGTAACTTGACTGATCTGACAGCTGAGCTTCATACTTTTTAATTAGAACTTTCAACAAGTAGAAGACAGAATAAATTCATCCGTTATTTGTGTCCCTAATTAACAGCCACACGCAACACACTTATTCTCTCTCCGTCTCTCTTTGACTATTGAGGTTAGTGTTTCACTTGTCTTTTTGATTTGATGTTTTTAATATTCTGGGGTGCCCTCTTTCCTCCTTCCTCAGTCCTCTGCCTTCCTGCACTAGAGTCCCCCTCCCCAGTCCACCGCCTGTTCGCCTCACATTTATTGGGCCCAAATTCGGCTGCCACCATGGCAACCCAGGCTCCCAGGGAACCTTGTTTGGGTACAATCCAAGCTGCCTCCAGGGTGGCACTAGCTGGTGTTGTCTCCGACAATGGGCTGTCACTGTGGCAGGTTCCTACGACAAGGCCAGCCCGGTTCTGGCCCTCCACAGTTGGAGTGCTAGCTTGCTGTCCGCCGGTAAATAAATACGAGCTAACATGACCTGCCGTATCCGGTGACATTAGCCAAAGCTTCCACAACTTAAAGCCTCGGCAGTGAAACACAGGCTAAGCAGGGGAAGGGTTTTCACCAGCACGCATATTGATGTGGCATGGCTTGGTGCCCAGTGCTGCCTCCTACATAAAAGAAAACTGGAGAGGCAGATGAGAGAATGAGAGGGAGAAAGGCAGCAGAGAGGTGTATTTTCAATGTATAATATATGAGTGTATATGCTTTTCCACACAATCCTTTTTCTTGTTCAGTGTAAATATTTTGACTTATCAGTATCAATATTACTGTATTAATTTCCCGAGGGAAAATTTCCTCTGCAGGCAGGTGAAAAACAACAACAACAAAGCAGACACAACCACTTTACAACATTGGCAAACACATTAAAGAAGACTCAAGGGAAAATATATCTGTGTGTATTTTATAAATACACAGAGACCACATCTTTAAAATAAATATTTTTTTTCTCTATTTTGTTTTGCTTTTTATTTTTGTGCTACATTGTAAAATTGAGTGTGTTTTGTATTTTGAGAGTGAATTCTTGTGTGAAGATGAACACATGACCACTGACTTTACTAGTAAATTGCACTTATTATGTGGGATTTTTATAGGACCACAAGATCCTCAAATCATTCAAGAAATTATTTCATCACATGCAAAAGCACGTACAAAGTCTTTTCTACTGTGTAAGAACAGCAGGAAGATTTAGATCCATGTCGTATTCGTTGTTATCTTGACTTTCTCTGATTAGAAGTTCTTGTTAGGTCTAAGATGTTGGACCAATGATGTCCTTACTTCCCAAACAATACCATATCTGAAGAAAGATGTGCAAGTGTTAGAAGGCAGACAAATCACCGCTCTTTGATTCTCTTCTGGGTCTGAACTGTGAATTTTGTATCAGATAATTGAAACTGGGTTTGTTCTGAAAAAGAAAAGCAAATTTCTAATATTTGCCTTCGAGTTATAATTTCATGCATCATTTTAAGCTAAAAGCAATTTTTCACATTGTAAGCTGAAAGAAAAGAGATTTTTCTACTTTTATTTTTATTTTTACCCCCACAATGTCTCACTTTAGGCTTTAATCTTTTTGTAGCTTCATGTGATTCTCTGGGTTGATTTGCACTAAACCAGGCTGCTCCCTCTGCAGCTGTGTGTGTGTGTGTGTATTGCAAATTTTAACTGCATACAGACCAGGTGGGGAAACACTTTTCCTCTGCAGGGAGCGGATGGATATCTCATTGTCCTGTTTTCTTAAGCTTTGAGTCAGTATCCATAGCAGGTAATGAGCCTGTAATTGCTAGTATCCCAGCACTTGATGAGAATTCCAGCTCTGAATTTGTTTGCCCAGAGATATGTTTATTAAAGTTATACATAAGCAGTTAAGCTTAACATGGCAAGTTCCTGATGATTCGATTTCTTACAGTTTCTTAGCCATTTTTAATTTTTTTTCCGCTTCTTTCTTGTCTCTGTAAAGAAAAATGTAGTGTTCCTTCACCGCCCCATAGTTAGTTCAGAAAATGGCAGGGAGACAGAGGATTCGTCATGCGAGGTGCGTAATAAAATATGGTGTGTGATCCATGACGGTGCAGTGTGTGCTCTCAGACAGGAACTAAAGAACTCTTTTCTTGTTTTATTCCCCCTTTTTTTCCTCTCGCTGCTCCCTCTGACCGGTCTTAATTTCGGGGTTAGATTGAGGATAGTGACAGGTTAATGAGCCCCTTTTCCTGCAATTACAGTGGTCTCTCCTACCCTCTTTGTGTCCCTTTTTTCTATCTGTGTCTCAAATTCTCTAGTACAGCAGTATCTGCTCGTCATTTTTATTTTTATTACTCCTAAATAGTTTGCTTTCCTGCCTTGATTCTACAGTTTTTCTTCAAGAATAATGAATATCTGGAGTGCTGACTAATAGTTATGATGGTCAGTTATATAAATTGTAGTTTGTATAGGAGTGAGAGTTTACTTAGATGCTGCTTGTTCTTAGAAGTATGTTATTTTTTTCCATTTTGTTTTTGGTTGCTTTTTCAACGTATTCCTTTACTTTAATATTAGCTGCTTTGGATGTTCTCAGTGAAATATGAACTGAATATATTTATACATATTAATATTCTATTATTAATGAAATAAGAGAATAACACTGGAAACTACAAAGCTGCAATTTTAAGCACAATATTTATATATAAATATTTTGTTGGGGGGGCTTTATGTGTTTCCTTTTATTTTAAAAACTCCTAAATTAATTTCTTTACTCTTAGTTTTAATTTGTTTCAGATCTTTGTAAACATGCATGTTTCTCTAAGTTGATCTCTCAGTTACCTGTCTTGTGCCACATTTTCAACATTATCTTGGGGAATCTTGGTATTTATTCTTTGTATTTGTTTCCTGTCATGTGGCGTGAAGTTCCTCTCTAAAACAGAAGAGCTTTTCTATATCTGTGTTAATATGTTGAACTGGAAGTCAACATGAAACAGAACATGATTTCTTTTCCTTTCATGGTGTCTGGCTGCTGCTTGTGTTTAGTTTGGTTGCTAGCCTACACTGCTTTGGCCATTACTATAAATGAAGTTAAATTGTTAAGCATTTGGTTCCTCACCCTGCTTTTTTATTCTTTTGGCTCAGTGCGTTTATGCAGACCAAAACCTTTTGTCCTGACTCAGGTTTTATTCTAAAGACAACAGGAGTTTTAAAGGTTGTACACAGTATACTTTAATTTAAGGCTGCCTGCTTCCTTTTTAAGATTGGGTTTTCCAGCTTTATTAATTTCAGTGTATTTTATTAAGGATGTGTGGGTGTTTTCTTATGAATAAAACCTAATTGTAAACATGTTACTGTCAAGGCACTTGTACAGCTTCCAGCTGAATGGTCGCCAGCGGTTTGAATAACCAAAGGGTGGCTGAGTGAGTCAGATTAAAGCTCTGGTGGTCGGCAAGCAACCAACTTTTTTTAGTAGCCTCTAACAGCTTGAACAAAACACATTTCTACAAATCTTGGAGTTTTTTTTTATTGGCGATCAAAATAGGGTATCACATTAGTTGTTACTGCTAGTACAGAGCTGTACTCTCCAATGGTAAATGTCTACCTTAGGTGATAATGGGAAGCCACCTCCTTGTCTGGCAGCAACTGTTTCACATCCTTCCTCCTAGCCTTGTGCCAAGTAAAAGTAAGTGAGAATGCCAAATGCTTACCTAGTGCACAGCGCTAATGAGTCCCAATCTGGGCTGATCCTGATTAATAGTCAGTCCCAAGCATCCTTAAAACAGTGAGGCACCCAGGGGTAACCCTTCTTTAGATTGGCCAGCCTTGTGGCTCCCTGATAGAAAGTCGCATGTGGAGGAAGATGGATGAGTTGCGGAGTTCTGACTGTATGTGACACATGTGTCGCTGTTGTTGATTAAAAGTTGTTGTTGTAATTGCGGGGCTTAAAATGCCAGGTGGCGGATGTGTCCCAGTAATCCCCTATCTAATTTCGAGGTCCAGGGGTGAAGCTCTTAATCCGAAACACACGCATACGCTCACTCATAGTTCTGCAAACAGGCATGCTCGTATGCACCCTCACATGCACACACACCAGATTTCCCCACACACATATGGACATGTACATGTTTTCAGTCTTTTGTGTTGATTCTTGACATTCCCAGAAAACCGAGGGCACTGTCATGTCTTAAAGTAAACTCATAAAGCAGATGAAATCAAGAGTAACCATGTTCAACTTCAGAAGTTTACTTTGCAGATTTATTTTTGTCAATCTTTGCTTTTCTCTGCAGTGTCTGTGTTTATGACTTGAGGCATTTACAGGTTTACTGGGGGTTGTTACTAATAGTCAAGCCATATAAAGGTACACTTCAGATAGAGGAAAGTGGCAGGGTGGCAGGGAGATAAGAGACCTAACTAACGTCTCCACCCTTTACCTTATTTCACCCTTACTCCATGTGCTCTGTTATAAGTGGGTCAGCCGCGCAGAGCAAACATAGCGTATAGTGGAAAGCTACAGTATGATAGAAAATCCTTATCTTTTCTGTCTATAACAATCAAATAGCATTTCATGTATCTTTATGTGCAAAATTATCTGCAAAAAAATAAATTTTGTTGGATTTTCTTTTTTGTTTTTGAATATTTGATATACTTTCATGCTGTGTTCATATGTCAGTATGTTATGAAAGTTTTAAAACAGTTTAAACCAGGAGCAGTGATTTTTTTTTTTTTCTGGTTTCAAAACCTGCGCATATTCTTAAGCTCAGCTTGGCCATCTTGCTCTTCCTGTCTGTCTGTCTTTTTTCAGTCTGAGTTTTGGTGTCAGGTGTAGAAGCCATGTGTTTGAAAGTATGTGAAGTAGTTTACAGCCCAAGCTGAGAAGGGGGAGGAAGGAAGGAGGCATGCAGGGAAAGAGCAGGAACCGCCTTGCCCCGGGCGTAGGGTCATCTCAGGTGAAACTGCTTTCTGGCTATGTGGGTGTGGCATCAAATAAGAGGGAGGAGACAAAGGAGGAGTCAGTTGACACAGACCAGGACAGTCAGAGTGTTTTCAGTAGGAAAATTTAGTTCACAAATTAGAAACCCAATTCCCAGTACACAAGGATTTAACGTACAAAAATGTTCCACATTTAGTAATTGAAATTTAGAGAGTGAAAGAAGAAAGATAAAAGATAAATTTTGACTTCTGTTGATGCAGCAGGAGCGCCTAATAAAGGAAAAATATGCGTCTCTGTGATACATTAAGTGAGCAGAACAGTGTTGTGAAGTTTTCATAACAGCAGCAAGATTTGTGGTCAAACTTAGAGCAGTGAGAAACTTTAAGAAGACACAAATAAACTCAAGTCTGGCTTGGGATCAAAGGTGACAAGTGACTTCCTAAATTTAGATAAGAAGAGAAGGTGGAAGGAAGGAGAATAAAAAAACCCCAGAACATTTCTCAAGTGGCAAAAGAGTGGATAAAAGTCTGCAGAGAGTGGAGGAACGTAAAAGATGAGTGTTTCTCTGCTGCACGGGTTTCTTGAGGTCATAGTACTGAATATCACTAAGGAATGTGGAATGCTGAATCGCTGCCAAGGCAAACACACCGGCCGCATCACCACCACCGCCCCAGTGGCTTTCAAGGGCTAAGTTATACACACACACACAGACATACAATCAACCATATACTATATGTGTGGATAAGCACATATGGTACAGTTGCAAAAAAGGGCTGATGGAACACATGTATTGAGTACTTGTGTAAACATTAATGCTTGTAGGAACTGCAGAATGTATTTGTTGTAACTGTAGCTGACAGTATGGTGTTGCACTTGTCAAAGACAAAACTTAGTTGCTTTTTTTTTTAAGTTTCCTGCAGGTGTGATCCCTCGACTGCAATGTTCTTCCTCTAAACTGAAATCTACATTTGCAAGGAATTATATTAGACACTATAAGCATAGTTAAAATCCAGGGAGTTGTAAGTTATTGCAGCTGCAGCGCTCACAGGAAATACACACAAGTAAAAACGTGCATCTCCATTAACTCACTGAGTGAGTGAGTCATTTACTGCAGGTTGGACAAACTTGTTAAAACACTCACACTTGCGCTGATCCAGTGACTCATACGCCACACACACACACACACACACACACACACACACACACACACACACACACACACACACACACACACACACACACACACAGAGAGAGAGCCAGCATTTGATGTTGTGTCAGGGATTTAGGTTAGATCCACCATCGGCTAAAAATAAATGCAAAAGACGGAGAGCAGAAATCACCTTTGAAAACTTCACTTTCAGCTCAAATGAAAAATAAAGTGCTAAAAGAGAATTCTGTTTTTCCTTCAGGTGCATACTAAAGTCAAACAAAAATTATTCTGAGTATTTGAAGTTGATTGAATTAGAGCCAGATGATTACTTTTAGATCTAGCAGAATGAACCCAGCCGGAAGGATAAGCTACCTTATAGCAGATGCAGAGAGAGTAGACAGAGTAGAAAGGAATGTTTCTGTTGTCGCTGTACCCAGCATTTAAGGTGATTTACTTACCTCTGTTGCACACGGTGTGTGTAAAAGTTAACAAGACAAATTGTATCAATTTACAGTCATTTTATTTAACTGTAGCACATTTAAAGACTGTGTGTCCCACCTGGTGTGTGTGCGTGAGTACTTTTTACAGACGTTTTCTTTTCTACCGCCCTCCCTCTGTCTTGGAGCATGCCGGGGTCAGAGGTCATTACAACTAAGCCGCTCTGCAGTTCTTTGATGTGGTGCACCACACAGATGCTTGCATGCACTAATGCGCACATCTGCACATGTATGCACACCAAGGTCATGTCAAGACAAACAGCCCTTCACACTTAGTGCCTTGTGCCTTCATATATTCTTTCTCAAGGTCTTGACAGCCAATGGGGAAAAAAAAGAAAAACAAGGCCAGGGTTTTGCTGTTCTTCTCTTGTGCTTTGAAGTGATCTCCTGTTGCCTACAAGAATATTTGAAGGTTTCAACAGCACTGCTTAAGTAACAGGAAAGGTCACTTCTGTGAGAAGTAGATGTACATAGAACCGGTCCGCCATTTCAGATGGCTGAAAAACGTCTGATATAAAATGAAAAATGTTATTCCCAGCTCTGAAAAGGAATGAAATTCTATGCAATCAGAAAGTTTAATTGAGGACAAATATTAAAATTAGCTTATGTGCCATGTCAACAGTAAATATATGATGAAGATAACATTATTATAGCTAAAATAATTATTTATACTGTTGCTGCAGCAGTAGGAATGATTGGCAACTCTGATTTTGTTTAAATTAAAGCAATGAAATGATGTTCTACATTATTTTTAAATTGTTTGTGCAAACTCTGCTAATTTTGCAGAGGGTTATCGTACCGTGAGAATCTCATACCTTGCTTCCCATGCCTAATGCTTCCACGGTTCTGTGAGAATTTGCTACTTGAAATCTGCGCCCACAATACTGTTAAAATCTTGGGATATGTTTATTTTTTTAATAACTATGATCTACACATAAATTACCAACATTTCCTCCTACAGAGACCAGAATTTATATATATTTTATTTAAAGTCACCAGTCATTATCTAAAATTAAGCAGGTTCGAGTGTTTGTTCACACCACAGAAGTTTAAATGAGGTCTTTTAATTTGTGCAAGTGCTTGTCTGCACACATGTATTTGTTTATGTGGTCGCTCACCCATGTGCAGCCAGCATGCATGTGTGTTTTCTGTCATTCTGTCCACACCCTGTCATCTATCGCTCTCTCCCTCACTCCCTCCATCCCTCTGGTCTCCCCCTCCCCCACCTCACTCTTGGTTGTACAGTTGAGAGAATCAGGCCTGGAGTCAAAAGTGCAAGTGTGCCGCTTGGCTGATGAGTCACTGAGATTCAGCCCACCCCACACCCCACCCTCTCCACTGTTTGTAAATATGTGGTTTCCTTAATTGAATGCAGCACCAGTTCCCAACAACTTTCATTTCTTCTTTTTGTGTGTGTGTCTGTGCACAAAGCGCAGCTTTCGTGCCAGAAGGAAGACAATATCACACCGCTGTATAAAAATCTCACATCATACATACGATAACAGAAGCATCTACCTGCACACATACACATGTTGCCATGAAGTAAAAGGATTTAAACAATTTGTGTATCTCTTGTAACACACATGGACACAGAGCAACTCGAACATCTTTCCATAATTACAGGCTGTATGGTCCCAGTCTAGAGGCTGTGGTTTGGCTGGTCCTCCTCTCTCCCCATTAAGACACTAAGCAGCGTGTGTCACTCAGTACTTGGACGTCTCCTCCCCTGAGGTGGCAGCTTGGGGCCAATAAATGTTCACTTGAATAAACAGACATAGACAAACAGTCATTCTCTATGAGCATCGTACACTGTAAGAGTTTGATGCTACCGTAGGCTGTTTCTTGTCTGTGTATTTTCTTGTATTGCACTCTACTCCATATACACTTTAAACCTAAGAAATTCTATAAAAGGAACCAGTTTTATCTTAAAGAGGAAAAACATCTTTGAGGTGTAAAAATGCCTGAGGTATCTTTCAAAAAGAAAACCTTTTAAACATTTGAAATCTTCTGCATGTGACTATTTGGTTACACTTACTGTAGTTTAGCTGATAAGCCAAGAGCCATCATCTGTTATTTCGACCTTTGACCCGATACTTGCCTGGACTAATCTGCCAGAGCAGAACCAAAAGTAAGCCTCTCTAAATCTCTCTCAGCTTCATTTTTTTTTAACTCTTACCATATCAGCACAGATTTAGTCATTTAACATCTAGGTACTTAAATATTTTGAATGTAACTAATTGGATTATATCTTCTTTAACAAGCCCAAAAGCACCTTGTGCAGAATTAGACTCTTTTTTAACCTATTTTTACCTCCATACCTTTTCCATCTCCCTGTACTGCTGCCTTGATTTAACTTAATGATGCATGAGCCTTTCAGTAAACAAACATGAGAAGATTTTCCCCAGATTTAGGCTTATTGACGTCATCTGAGCAAATCTAGATGGTGGCCCAGACAGCAAATCCTATATTACTTCTCACACAGTACATTCATCTTTAAACTCGAGTTTAGTTCACTGCGGGGTGCTTAGGAAAATGTAGTTGTGTTTTACCTTTTATCCATGTTATGACTTTGAAGTCTAAACACAGCATATCAATTACTTATTCTATTATTTCTTTCTCAGTAAATATTGTGTGTGATTAAACTACCAAAATATAAACTTATTGTTGCTCCATAAACAACACAGCTAGTATGGGAAAATATCACAGGACTGATAAATCAGATTTTAAAAACACCACAAGTTTATAGATGGATAAATTAGTTGGAGGTTCCACTTTAAACAATTTTTTAAAAATCACAGAAAGACGTTACTAGGTCTTTGATTGTCATTTTCTTCAATGCATTTGTGTGTGCACTGTTCAAACCTTGTGGGAAGTGTTAAAGCTGCTCTTTCATTTACAACTTAGAATCAAGCCATTTTAGAGAACAGTTCCAAAATGTTAAGTCACACCCACAAACTTTATTTCATCATAATCCTTAGATTTCTCTGTATCAGGTAAGCTAGGGCATACCCATGTTCACCACAATCTTTTTACATTGCAAAAAAATACAAAACTTCCTTCTAGGTTTTAGTCTGAATTAAACAAAAACGCCCCCGTTGTATGTAGAGACTATGATAACAGACAGAGAAAGAGATCTTTGGGTTAGGTTAATATCCTAAACTAGAAGCATGGACTGAGGTAATTTAGCCAGTGCAGAAAGCAGTAACCCCGAGGGAAGTAAATTTTTAAAAATAATTTAAGTGACTGAACAGATTTGCGGGAAACTTTGCAGATGCATTCGAGGTGATGCCTTAAAGCAACCATTTAGCACTGTAATAAATGGATGAAGGGGGCAAATGTCCTTCAATGAATCTACAAATTAATAATCCACTGACACATTAAATAAATTAGAATGTTGCTGAAAATCCTAGTTATTTCAGAAACTTCATCACTAAGTGAAACACATGATCTTGAATAACTACACAGAAATGGATGCTTGAAATCCTTTATTTCTGTTAATTTTGATGATTTTGCTCTTACAATTAATGAGATCAAGACATTTAAAATCATAATAGTATATCAGACCATTAAAAATATATTTATTACAGAAATGTGGGTTTAATGAAAAGCATGTTGAATACCTACTTAACGGTTGTTAATTTAAAAAGGCACCTTTAATCTGACACAGAACATATCTGAACACATATTCTAATCAATATTTTGAACATGTTTTTAAAAAATCGCTATTGTGCCGCTAATAGTTTGAACTGTTAGCCTGAAATTGTACATATTTCTTTATAAGTTACATTAAAAATAATTTACAAATGCTTTTAAAGTAATGTCTTTATATTTACCTTCATTTTTCATTCAGTGTTTATTTTTTGCCTAAAATTTATTTGTACAACTTGGACTGCTGTATTTTTTTTGTCTCACCTATGCCTGTGTGCATTTTTTTGGTTTGTTCTGGAGGGACAAAGTTTATTGGGTTTGTGGGGCAATAGATGGGATATGGGCATCACTGAAATTGACAAGGGGGGCATGGACCCCTTTTATAACTGCTTGTTGCTCTGGTTTGATTTTCCAAACCATATCTGCACCTTAAGCAGTCATTTATGTTCAGATCACAATAATTTGATCTCCCTATGACTCTCCACACCGTTCAGACCCATATAGCATCAGACTCATGACCCTGCCTGGTGTTGGTAACGACCGATTAATCGACTGGTGACTGTATCCCTCAGTCCCAAAGCAGCTTATCCTTCCCAGTGCACAGCCAAAGCACCCTGTGATTGTATGTGTTACACATGTACGAATGTGTTTGTGCAGCACTTCGCTGGTATTGTACACCTTCCTAAAACAAACCATGAAAGAAATGGTTAAAATACCTTTACGATATTTATAATATCTTTGATTTCATATGGAAGGCTGCAGTATGACTATTGGAGTATTACAAAAAAGTAAGATGGACAAAAGACTTAGTAACTGGGGAAAAAAAAACAAATGCAGCTGTGCAGACACACTCAGATCAGCACACATGCATACACACTCTCACACAGACATTGGCTGTGACAGTAAACACTGTTTAAATCCACTCGAGGATTACAAATCCACTTATAGTGGGTCAGCTTGACCATGTCAGCTGCATTTCCCACTCTGATCCAAATGCCCTTTCACTCTGCTTCATGTTGCATATTTGAAAAAAAAAAAAGATCATAATTAAATCCAGTGTAGCTTGTCAAAAAATGTGCAAAGTCCATGAACATGTTCGCTACATTATGACACATTTGCTTTCCGTGACTGTTGCTGATACTCTGAGCTTATGGTTTTTGTGAGTTTAAGGACGGTTATGGGTTTTGTTTTAGGTCTTCTATGGTGTATTAGAGAATGTTTTCTTGCGCAGCTCATCCTGGTCCCCACTTCCCATGCATGATCAGAAATAGTAAAAAATAAACAAATGAAAGCGTGCTACTAAAAGAAAAGGGTAGAGCTTTAGTGTCCATGTTTTTTTGTATAAGGGGTCTCTAATGAAGGAATACGTTGTCTGATTGAGTAATGATACATATGATATTGACTTTAATCACATCTGTTTATGTGATTTCATCTCCCCTCATTCCCATTAGACCTCCCCTAGTTCTTGGAATGGTCTGCTGCCTGGTCTGCCAAAAATAATCGCTTGTTTGCTGCTATTTACTTAAATCTGTCAAAGAGGGACTGTTGGAGCCCGTGCTGTTATGGTTCTCTTTTGCTCTATGAGTACAGGATGTGTGTGTGTGTGTGTGTGTGTGAGAGAGAGAGAGCTTACACTTGCCAATGTGTGTAATATTCTATACTGTTCTCTGAGTTGAGTGAGAGTCCTGCGTATCCAGGCGGCCGCAGGCAGTCGACATGCTCTCCTCTACACACATCTAGACATATAGGGTGAGATAGCTAGAGAGTGAGATGTGCCTCAGTATCTGTCAGTGAGTAGAAACCTGACAGAGACTGTGGGTTCAACCCAACGTCTCAGTGTGAGAATAGAGGACTGTGGAAAAAAAATACACCCTCAGTATTTAATACATGCACACAGCACTTCAGGAAAGCAAGGGAGTGACAGACAGCGGTGTTTGGTTGAGTTGATTAGTTTGGATGTTTGGGTTGTCATTTCTTACTTTTTTACTTTACAAGAGTTGAAGGAAGGGGAGACTAAATGGTCAAAGAGCATGCCAGGGAGATGTCAGCTCACACCTCTCCTCCCTTTTTCTTCCTGTTATATATATTTTCTATATTTTTCTTAGCTTTTCTCCCAATCCCTTTCTTTCTCTCTCTCATCTTTTCCTCTCACACTTTGAGGTCTGGAAGCATCACATGCTGCTCCCACCTGGAGCTGTGTCTAAAATCATCCAGGGATATATTGGTTGTTATTAAGCTTTCTTTCTGGTTGCCAAATACCTCATCGCTCAAGTGCACACTTGCACACATGCACATATGCATACACCACCTGGCAAAATGAAGCAACTATTCTCCTGACAGAGGCTAGACAATAAAAGAGGGGGAAATAAAAAATACCCCTCTGATTAGAAGTTGGGGAGTTTGTCATAAATCTTTTTCTGTTGATGGCAAAATGTTAAACACATGTCAAAACTTCATCCTTACTTCAAAACTTGCAGAGCTATTTTTTAGACAGTAAGAGTGCTGATCCCACCTCACCCGTTGGACCAATGCTGCTTATTCTAATTTCAAGCAGTAATAAATCTATTAAATGACAATATGTTACACAAAGAGATCACATAATCAAATTTGAAGTTGATGGTGTCTCTGAAACATGGATAAACAGCTCCTCTGTAAAGGAAAATAAACTAAAGTAGTAGCTTTCATGAATGTTTTCTTTCTTATGTCTTAGGTTTACTTAAGGTGTAATAGTATTTATATAAGCACTAGCAAGCAGAATAAACTAAATGTAAAAAAAAAGCTTTCATTTAACATGGCACTAACTGAAGAAATTAAGCAAGGTTTATTTAAGAAAATGCCATTTAGACTGGCTAAGGATATAATTTGACTTTGAAAATAAATATATGTGTAATGATTAAAGCAGAAGGATTTCTTTAAGCAACACTTCTTATCCTCTTCTCTAAGGTTTTTTGCATTTAATTTGTTCAACTTTTAAAATGAATAGAGTGTGCAAATATCCTAAAACCATAAAGTAGCTTCAAACAAGATTGACTTCCCAAAGAATGTTTAACAATACTGAATTGTGAGGTATGTAACAGCAAAACAGACATTATTTTTCCAAGCTTAATAGTGTTCATGCTACAATAACATGAGGCATATTGTGCCAAGATAAAGTTCTCCTAAAGAAAACCACATCAGAAAAGGCAGACTTGGAACATTTTGAGAAAAGAGTAACACTTCAAAGATGCAGGTCACCCACTACTTGGACAAACACTGCATGCAGTATTTAGAAGATTAAAGATTAGCATGTAAGATACATTAAAAGGACTTTGACGTGTACAGCTTCCTGCTTTTACTCAAGATTAATGAGACTATCAAAGTGCTTGCCCTCATTTTAAACTTGAAAGGGAACTCTGAGAGCTCATTTTAAATTTAAAGATCTCAAGATCTCAACACCATGCATATTGAAATCTTTAACAATCTTTAAAGAAGTATTTGTGTCATGTCAAAGTAAATTTTTTCATTCAAATACAAACATTTAGTTGAAAGTTGTTGCTTTCGTAGGTTATTCTTCTTCTTTGGTACTTGAAATGCATTTTAGTGAGCAGAAATAAAAAAGATACTCAAGAAAATACTAATAAACCAGCTTCAGAAAGTATTTTACTGAAAGTTGATGAGAAGTGGTGACTGTTAAAAATGGGCAAACTGGTTACTTCAGTATTGATAACCTTTCAGTTTTGGTCTGCATTCTGTTTATTCCCTATTATGTTTACCTTAATAAAATAATCATGAGATTTTACTAAAAAAAAGAAAAAAAAGAAAACACGCCAAACAAATAGCAAAAACATATCAATCTCTCATAAACCTCTCAGTTTTACATTACATTTCTCTTCCTCTTCCTTCCAGCCACCTCTTATGGTGGAGTCTACACATCCTCTGTCTAGTTGGGGCTACTGGTGTTTATTTTGTTCCCTTTTTTGGAAAAAGCCTTTTGGTCCCATTATTTCCCATATCATAAGAGCACCATATCATTATGAGGCTGTGGTTCTGTTAATCAATTGACATAAAAAAAAATTAGAAAAAATTAGAGCCTTCTTTATGTTCTTGATTAACTTTAGCAATTTTAAAGAAAAAAAGTCCTCTGTGTGAGAAACCAGAATTGTACAACCGTCATAAAAAAATAAGAAATACCATTATTTCAGTAAAATGTAGTAAAGTAGAATCAAAGGCTCAGAATTTCTTACTCTTTTAGTTGTCTACTTTTTGTAAGCGTGGTTAATTCAAGTTAGTCGTCATTTCAATGCCGTTCCCAATAGCTGCTAGAATGTACCAAAGCATGAGATAAATCTCATATGAATGGATGGAAAATGCATTCAGATGTTTAGATTTTCAAACAGGTTGGACCTGATTTTGTTATGCTGAGTTTTCTTTTCCAAAAATACAATAGCAATAGGATCTGTAAATGTTGTATTTACATTTCTCTTACTGGCACCACCTCATGTCCATCATCCCTTATCTAACTGGCTTTGGTCTTAGATGTTAACTTAAACCCACAGTTTCCCAGCACTGAGCTGCTTACGTAACAGTATTCCAAAACCATAGCTCATCTTTAATGCCAGTGACTCACAAAATTACTTTGCTTGTGGATTTCAGGTGTAGCTGAGACAAAAACATTCTTTCATGAGTCATCAGAAAGGTGTTCGGTGCGGCCAAACAGTAAAATGGTTGCAATTGTTTATTTATTTAATTTATTTATTTTTTTAACCACAGTCCATTCAAATGTCTTCACACATTAATTGCCAACGGTGGTTTAATTGTTTAATTTGTTTTTCATTGATTCCTTTGGTTCCAAAACATAGAAAACTATAGACACACAAGGGACCAGGAACACTTCTAAAGATGCAGCTATTCCTTCTTTCCTGTTGGCATGTTGAACAAAAAAACATGCCACAAACATACTGCATGTAGAGTAAGTTGAGTTCTAACCAGAAAAGCAAGCTTGAGTATTGAGATTGAACTTGAACTTGAGCCTGAACTAGAGTTCCTGCTCGTTCTGTTCCTCTCTTTGCCCTAGTCTGCCCTTTCCCCCTCCCTCAGTGTTGGGATTAGGGAGCGGAGGCAGCATCAAAGGCCTGTCACCACTGGAGTTAATGGAGCATCACACATGTGCATTCACGCACACACGCATACACACACAGCCATGAGAGACAGGTCCTGCAACTTGAGATGGGGGTATTTGGAGATCTGGGATGGGGTATTAACAGCACAGAAAAGAAGGAGAGAGTGTTACAGAAAGGGTTAGAGGGCAGGCCAAGAGAAGCATGTGTGAAAATCAAATGTTACAGTGCACTTTTTAATGAGTCCGTGTGTGAGTCCTCATTTATTAAACGTCGGTGCCAAGAGAGGTCACATTTAACAGCCGAGTCCTTTTAGTAGATGAGGGAAGTTTGTAGTCCTAAGGAGTGCTGAAGAGAGGCACTTCCACAGTGTAAAGCCTAATGTCATGCTTGCTTACACTTCAAACAGAGGGGTCGCTGGAAAGAAATGTATCCTGTTATCAGACACGCACACACTACAGACAACCATACATTATGTACATAAACATGTACAATGGCTTCCTGAAATGAATGCATACGCACACAAACACGCACATACCAACTTAGTTGGGTTAACAGGGGTACAGTTCCTGTTGCTTTCTTGTTCAAACAATGGCAGCTCTATTACAGGCCTGACAAACCAGAGTACCAAAGGAGAGAGAGAAAGAGGGACAGAGAGAGTGAAAAGAAAGAGAGAGGGTGAAAGAAACTGAGAAGATAGAAAGAAGGGGCAGCAGGCTCAACAAAATAGGCTTTCGTGAAAAGAGACTTGGAAGAATAAGGAAAAGGAGAGGGATTTTGTTACATATAGGACATACTTTCCAGTCCTCCATGTTTTTGTCTTTGTAGACCCTGCAACACTGAAAGTGTATTTTGTTACCTGAATTCAGGTTTTCACCTTCAAGCAAAAGTCTAGATATGCAAGTACTTTCTTGTCTGTGTCTGCCCTATATCGAAATGTGTTGCGTTTTTTTATTTTGTTCACAGTTACACATGAGTTAATTTTTTGTGCTTTGCTCATGCTCCTCCTGTTTGTAGTACATAAGGAAATGGCCAGCAAGTGTTTTGTCCTCCTCTGGTTGACACAAACATGTACAGATCTCCTGTAAGGACACAACCTTTGCCTGGAACAAGCCAACTCTATGTTTCCCCACCTTCTTCTCCTCCCCCCCTTCTGCATATCCTGCCTGCCCCGTCTCTCCAGGAAACGCTCCTCCTCCCTTCCTTCCTCTCTCCCTTACCTCCCTCCCTTCTCACCCCCTTACTTCTGTCTGGGTCTTTATCACTCCTCTACCTCCTTCCTCTTTTTATCTATCTGTTAGGATGAAAGACTAAGTGAGGGGGTATGTGTGAAGAAGCATTCCCTATGTGCATAAATGTGTGTGTTTGGGTGCAGCCACTTATGTGTCTTTGTCTGTGCAAGTGTGTCTCTGTATATGTCATTAAAATTCTGTTGACTCCTGTGAGGGCTGTGTGAGGGCTTCTATTGAGTCAGAGCAGGTGGGCTGCTACTACAATCCTGCTAATCACTTCTTCCTCTGGGTGACTGACTGGGTCAGGCAAAGGGTGGCTGATATACAGACAGGCCACTGTCAAGTGCAGGCTAGTCAACATGAGACATCTTATCTACTTGTTAGGTGATATTCAAAGGGATTTGTTGGGTCTGTTGTGGAGTTCCTCTTACAACCTGCATCAGAAGCATTGTTTTGGAAAATGTTCAAGAAAAAGTTGTTGCTGCAACATAAGTGTGGATGCTTTTATATGTTATATTAAAGTATATAACAGTTTGTTTCTTTTAAACATAGTTTAAACAAAAAGTGTAAATTATATATAAGGATAGAACTGCATGACTGTAACATTCAGGTAGCATTCATGTTTCTGCATTTTTACTTTTTATCTCAAACACCACATTTACATTGTCACGGAAAAGTTTTCACACCCCTTGAATTGTTTCATGTTGTGTCACAGTTTTCTAAATTCACTATAGTGAATACTACATTGACACAAAGTAGTTTTTTTTAAAGTGGAAGCTTTTATAATACAACATCTTAAAGTGTGTGGAATGCATTTGTATTCTGCTCTAGTATTTTTAGAATAACCTTTCACTATACGAGTGTCTATATCAGATTTCAAGTGTTGCCACAGACTGTCTTCAGAATGCTGTTTATTGATGTTCTCTATTAAAACCTCTGAGTTCCTCACAAAACAGCTGTATTTGTGCTGAAATTAGATTACACCAGATAATAGTGGTTACAAATTTTCCCAAGACTTTTAATTATAAAGAAATATGAAAACCTTGAATGAGTTTCCTTCTCCTTTCCAATTATACACTACCTTGTGTTGGTCTGTCACATAAAACATCAATGAAATATATCAATTCTGCTTTTCTAATGTAGCAAAAGCACAACAAGTGTAAATACTTTTAAGACACTGGAATGACGTAGAGTTGGATTACAACACAGGGTGTACAATATTACCAAACATTCTTCCATTTTTTAATAAAAGGAGTTTTGTTGTCTCTTTTAAAGAAATGTTTCCAGTCATTGAATTAGCGTTTCTATTACCAGATTGTATCAAAGTGCAAAGACATCAGACCATCAGGCAGATGTGGTCAAGATAAAGCAAAAAAGCCGTTATGGCTGAAACTTGTGTTAACAGTTTGTCTGCAATGTCAGCTGCTGCACAGATAAGCCTCTGTTGTGTGGTGACAGAGGGTGAAGCAGTTAATCTGAATACATCACACTGCCAGTAACCCCAGCCAGATTACTACACACCTGTTCATGAATCTGATGACATCCAAAATGTCCACTTCACGTTGTCATATGCTAGCACATTTTTGGCAAACATCATGGTAGCCAACTTACTAAATTGGACATAGTGACATAGTACATTTACATCTTATTAGTCCAAGAAGCAACATAGTTGTTGGATACTCTCAGGCTGGCAAAGTTTCAGAACAGAATAATGACAGCAATATTTATTTTTCTATACCATTATTAAGTATAGTAAATCAACTTCTCTGCCATTCCCATTAGTCAGTGTTGACAACTACTCCTCTTCTGAGTGGGAGAGCGGTCAAAGCAAGCTCAATCATTCTTTTCAAATGCTACATCGATACACACTCGCTGTATCTGTCGCTCACCTTCCAATGTTGTACCGTCATATGAACAGACATTTTAATATAACTTTCCTAGGCTTTTTACTGAATAAAATTGTTCTTGCAAATCTATGATGTATGCAGCTGCCAATCTATTTTGGTAATCCAGTTGCCACAGACCCTACCGCCTACTGTACAGCTAAAGTGGAGTTGTAAAAAAAATATCAGGACACCTGACAAGTTAGTATAAAAGCCAATTTATCTATCTTATTGCAGTGAATAAGTTTTTAAAAAATCTACGTTTGAGCAAAGAGGGTAAGTAACAAATGAGTTTTCAAATGAGGCCGCTGTAAATGAGGAATAATACTGAAGTGAGGAGGGAAAACTAATATGTGAGCAGATACATCTTATTTGTGTTGTCTGTTATCTCTTAACCTTTGTTACATCGATGACTTTAGCTCTGAAGGAATGAAGCGTTGAAATCTGCTTTCTTTGGCTGTAAAGCCGTTATTTTTAGATAAGAGAACTGAAAAAGATTAGTCGGATGCAGATGAAGGTGAGATAGATGTGAATCTGTTTGTCAAATATTTCAAGCTTGGACTGTCCCTGTTCTGGATTCCAGCCAGTGCAAACAACAGAATCACCAGTCATGCGGGTTGGAGAATTAACAATGGAAAAAACAAAAAAAAAAAAAAAAGAAATTTTCATTTGTGATTAAATAAAGGCTACATAAAGTGATTGAGCTTTGGGGTACTACTTCAGATAAGCTGGCTGACAACCAAGATATTTTTAAGACCAGGCTAGGATTGAAGTACATTTTTGTTGCTGTCCTATGGTTTAGAAAGTATAGAATCTTCTTTGTTCTGAAGCAGCAATTGTGTGCAAGAGTTGGTACCTTTACCAAAACAAACAAGCAAAAATATATTTAAAGTAAAGATTAAAAGTCAGTGAATTAAATAGAAATCCACCTTCTGCTTCTCCCCTTCCCTTACCGCTTTCCCTGCTTCCCTCTATCCACCTCCCTCTCTGCTTCTCTTGCAATGGTATTTTATTTTTTTATTTTTTTACCGGTTCCTTTTTTCCCTGTCAGGCTTAATGCCGCTTACAGCTCCATTTAGGCTGCATGCGTGGAAATTGGGTAGGGGATCTTGTGGGTTTGTGTCGTTGGAGATAACCAGTGTGTGGGAGGTGACAAAGGTAGCATAAGCCATTAATGTGTGTGTGTATGTGTGAAAGAGAGTGTCTGCTTTAAGTGCAGGAATAGATCTCTGACAAATGAAAGTGCGGAGGGGTATGCATCTGTCACTGTTGTTTGAAAAGCGAGAGGAGACTTAATCTGAGCGAGTCACTCCTCCTTGTGTTTGATAGGCTTGGTGTCTCAACCCAGCTAGCACTGCACTGCTGTGTTCTCCTTTTAGTACAGTTATTCCTCTCCTTGAGCTTGTAGGCTTTCACTTCCGCATATTAATCAATTACTTATCAAAGTTACACGTAGAAGAAAGAAGAAGAAAAAGAAATCTATTTCTTTCATCTGTGAACATCAGTAAGATCTTGCAATGTTAGAAGAATATTCCATTATTATTGCACGGGTGTAGTTTTTTTCTTAAATAATGTTATATGCACCACATATAATAAATTGATGCTTTTAAAAAAATGCAGAAGTCTTCATTTGCAGCAAATGAAGGTATGCACTGACTGGAATTGTTCGACTGATTTCAGATCTCTCTCTTTTTAAATATTTGACTTTTAATTCCAATTTTAACCAACAAATTTTTCAAAAAATTTAGGAATAACATTAAAAATATGTTTTTTTGACCTTCTTACTTTTAGCAACCATAAGTTTATTTTAGGAACAGAGACAACGTCAGAAAACAAACAAAACAGTTAGACAGTTGGCATTTTAAACTGGCTAAAGCATCTTTAAGTGGTAAATACCATGGTCATATCTACAAAATCAGCTATCATATATATTACAGCGAAAATGGGTCCTTACTTTAAACTTGTTATTTCACAGAAAATATATTTAATTATCCAGAAATCTTAATGAGAGAAAAAGGTTGAGAGCTCAACAAAGCAGCATTGTTGCACTCTGTTCAGCCCTGCTGTTCTTTCCTGAAAGTGTTCCTCTCTCATAGCCTGAATCCACTGCAGACATGTTTTGATGTGTCTGAGGAAACAGTTACCTCTTCTTACATGTCTGTGCTTCCTCATTATTCATATTAAACACCTCTCTGACACTGAAAATAGCTAACATTGGCTGTTCTTCACTCACCAACACCATCTACAACAAAGAGTGTTCTTGTCAGTATGACTTAGTAGCGCCTAGTATAGTGTGTTTACTGATCGGAAAGAAATTGTATTTATGAGTTTCCACCCAGCTGTCACTGGTCAGGGCTAATCAAGTTGACCGATTGAGGTCACCAGCCAATTTCTCAGTGCATCTGCAGCTGTGTAATGTTTGCTATGCACAGAGCTGGGGATCTAAAATGCTTCTATTTGTTGTCATCTAAAACTCGAGTAAACATTATTCATTGTCACTTTGTTTCAGATAAAAGAACATAAGCATGTTTTATTCTAAGAAGCCAGTTGAAGTTTTTCTAAAAATAGTTACAAGCTGATTTTTGATGAAAATAAGATCTTCATAAAGCAGATCAAGAATCTGATGCCAGGGCTTTGAGGTCCATCCGCTTTATGTTGTTTTAGTCGTGCATTAAATATCACTCTGCCATTTCCTTTAATTTCCCTCATACACTGATTTTTTTATAGCAAAGTGATTACCTACTTCCTCTGCATCCCCGTTGCTGTCATCATGGCAGTCAGTAATCCTCTCTAAACAATCCCTACTAACCCTAATTCACTATTAGCTTATCAATAAGCTCCAATAATCACTATCAGCTGGCAGAAGGATCTGCTTGCGTTAGCCAAGACCAAGCACTAATAATCAGGCCTTATTGAGCTTTCTGCCCCAGCCAGGACTGCATGATTTCTGGCTGAGTATTGAACTACAGCCAGCCCGAGCTAAGAGAGACTGATACAAGCTTATTGATCACGCACATAATTAGAACGTTGTAGAGCCGTAATACATTTAGAGCCAATGTTGTGAACTCTTAACACAGCAAGTCATTAATTTCTGATTTCACATTAACCACTCGCCCTCCTCTTGTCACCCTTTCTGCCTGTTCCCTCCCAAGAGCGGTTCACTCAGTTAGGGCGTCAGTAGTTTCGCCACAAAGCCCTCAAGCGGATTACATCACCACCTCTGCTAACGAAGCGTTGTGTCACAAGTCCTCAGCATGTTGAAGACTTCATATAGTCCCTAAGTTTACTTTTAGTGTGGATAACTATTGAAACTAGTTATAAATGTTCATAGCAAGCCACAGGCATGTACTGTTATATCAAAGTTTCCTTCACTTTGCATCTTTATACTCTGCCTATTTACAGAAGTTTAGGGGAATTCTCTCTTTTTGTTCTTTCTTTATCCTACTTCTCCTCCATCTTGTATATAAAGAAGGAACCATTTTACTGGAGTTAAAATGACAATTCCCTCACGGTTCACATCTGGGAGATTGTGTAACAAGAAGCAGAATTTGGTAAACTATCTATATAAATAACTGCATAGATATAAAATCCCTATTCCTGAATTAGTTCCCCTATGCGTCTGAGAGAAAAGGCTGGCAAGTCTCATGTCAACAACAAAAAATGTATACAAAGAAGAATGAGGCTTATTGGTATTACAAATACAGTGTAATTAAAAAGTGTTTGTGTAAAGGAGAAAAGGAGTGGAAAGAGGAGGGTTTGTGTAAAATGAGGCCAAACGTAAGCATGGTAATGGGGTGAGAGAAGAAGAGAAGCAGGGAAAGCTGAGTTCTGACTGAAAGGAAAAGAGAAGAATTAAAGAATAGATTGATTGGGGTGGGGGGATAATTGCAGGAAAAGGGGATTATTTGTTTGTCACTATCTTCAGTTTAGAGACTCTCGAACCAAGGCCATGGATAAGTGAAATCATATGGCTGCCTCATCACAAAGTAGGGCAAGAGTTTTTCCGAATGCTTCTAAAGGAGCATCAAACATTCATTCAAACATGCTCATTAAAGCAATCGACCAATTTAAGTTATGGCCCATATGGCTCTGTGAATGAGCGCATGTTTGTGCATCTTTTCTTCCATATGAAGCATATCCTTCATCTGCAGATTTTCCATACTTGTCTTTATATTGAAATGAAATGCAATCAAGGCAAGCTGTTTTGCTGTATGAAATAGTCATAACCATACGGTAATGAGTCCATGAAATAATTGGTTGAACAAAGGACAGCAGAGTGGAAGTAAGCCAGGGGAAAGCCATGCTGTTAAGGTAAGTTCTGCTTTACTTGTCTGATTTGTGAAAGTAAAACAGTGCATGGTTTTCACATTTTACAAAAAAATCCGAAAGATGTGCTCTGGGTTTGTATTCCCCGCCTTTTCTCTGATACCCCTAAATAAATACAGCACAACTAAATGCTTTCAGAAGACATACCAATTAATCCATGCACGTCATATTTAGTTTCAGTGTAAATGCAGCTGTTCTGTGAAGGTCTCAGAGGTGTGTTAGAGAATGTTTCACAGGAAACTAAACTGAAAGGAAAGTAGAGCAATGCCTTGAGAAGGAGCCAAGAGGTATGTGGTAACTTTGGGAATGAGGTGCAAAGATCCACAGCTCAGGTGTAATATTCTGTCAAAAGAGTGATTAATACTTATGAAACAGCAGCATGAATAAAAGCCATTGTTGGAAAATAAATAATTCAAAGCAGCTTGCCAGAAGCCAAATTGGGTACGTTGCAAAAAATGTTAAAGAAGGGAACCAGGTGAGACCTAATTGCAACTCTCACATCTAAATGCAAAATGTTGTGTGTGGCAAAAAAAAACACTTCTCATCAGCCTGTACACACTATGAAACAAGGAAGAGGCAGCATCATCCTGTGGGAATACCTTTTTTTAAACACCTACAGAGTCCTTGAAGAATACCAGTGACAGGCTGCAAAATATTTGTGACTGACTCAGAGGCTCAGTTACCAGAATGAAAAGAGCACTACACATACAACCAGAACCCAGATGAATATACACAGGCCACCACACTGATATGGCTATTTGTACAAAAAAATATGCATCCATTTGCATTCACAATTATGTGCTGCTTTGTGTTGGTCTGCCACCTAAACTCTTAATAAATTATAAAGAAGGGGCGTGTTGTGGTGGCGCAGGGGGTTAGCACGCCCCACACTGGGAGGCCCTAGTCCTCGACGCGGACGTCACGGGCTCGACTCCCGGTCCCGACAACCCTTGCCGCATGTCTTCATTCCCGGTCTTAGATAATTTTTATGATAATAGCATCCAGGCTTAAAATATCATAACTTGCCATTTTTCTTTAGGAAAGTGCTTATTTTGTCAAATTAGCTATTTGTGTTGGTTTAAGTTTTATCTTAATCCACCCTTTCTGCAGCAAACACCCAGAAACAACACTACAGTGCCTGGCAACAATTTGGAAAGTTCTTCACATTCATTTTCATCTCAGGAATTTCAAGGCCTCTGGTCATCTCTCTCCTCCCTACATCTCCTCTTTATCTCCTGCTGTAATGTCCTCAGCCAATCCTAAGGAGCTTTATGTGAGGGTTTGGTGGTTTTGGGCTTTACTCAACATCAATCCTAGCTGGACAAGTGAAATGCCCTAAAATGACTGAAATCCCCCCAAAGCTGATCGTACAGGGATAGTACAGGCTTATGTGTTCCAGGAGGATCTAGATGGAGTTAGACTGAGAGCGGCAGAGAGAAAGAGGGGAGCTTTTCCACTGCATAATTAAGTGAAAATCAATCCTGTGCATAATATTCGAATAAAGTTATGTTGTAGAAACATTTTGCAGTATAGTCAACCTTTTTTCATTTTTATCTTTAAAAGCAGAGACGACAGCGGAAAAATGAAAAGCCAGTACAGTTAAAGACTTGTGTAGAAGAGGGTGGTGAGGTAATGAAAAGCATGTTTTCATTATTTCATTGCGTCATACCGTCATTTCATTCTCTCTGACCTATTCCCTCAATCTATCGTCATGCTGTAACTCCCCGATATGTTTATTTTCTTGCCTTGCAACTTCCTCCGCTCGCCTATCCATCTATTCTCCCTCTCCTCTTTCTGTCAATTAACTCATGTAAACTTTTCTTTCCCTCATTGTTTTTTCAGGAGAAAGTGCCTCTGCTTTTGATTAAGAACAGGGCTCTGCTTTAATACCATAACTCCCTCTCTCCCCAGTGTGTGCGTACCCACGCACACGCATGCAAACAGTTCAAACATCATTTATCATATCATGCTTTTCTAATTTATCTTTTGTAGGCGCTTTTATTCTAGTTATATCTTTGTTTTCAACATTAAGACATCAAGAGTACAATTAGCTCCAAGTCTGAGTTATTTAGAAACTTAAGAATATCATGACATCAGTACAGAGATACAAAATTAGAGAAACAGACGTACAAAGGTGTGGTTCAGGAGATGGACAACAATAGCACCTGTCTGCCAGCTGTTTGGTGTCCCTTAGGGTGTTGGAGCCGTCTGACTGACAGGTGAGGAGGCCCGGAGCTGAGAGGCACGCCACAGCTGTCCTCATCCAGATGCTGAGGGGGGACACAGATCCTCTGTGCATGGCTGCCTTTTTTGTAGCTGCCTCATTACTTCGCACCTTCATTCTGCTGAGTTCTGAATGAATTTGAGTTCTCGAAAGGACTATCTGCAGGTGAACCTGATGGACAAAAATCTTGTCCTCAGTTCCACTATTCTTTATCTGGATTCTTTTTCTCAATTTCACTTTGTCTTTTTCTCAAAAGGCACTTCATTAAAATTTATTGTCTTGTCTTTTTCTCTCCGATGTGAACTCTTTCTACGTCTCACATTCTCTCTTCTCCCACTTTTTTTGTTCCTTCTCCCTCTTGCCTCTGCTCCCCTTCCTTCCCATGTTGCCTCTTCTTCTCCGGTTCCCTCCATATCCACTTTTCCACATAAAGCTGTTTTTCATAGAAGCCCATGCAGCCTGGAATAGCATTCCCTCGGGCGCTGTAGGGTGAAACACTAGACTTTTCTGAGCCCAAGCCAAACAGATGCTGGCTCTTGGAGTCCAACCAGAAACAAGCCTTCATGCTTCTCTTTTTCTCTCTGTTTCTCTCTTCCACTCTTCCCTTATCTTGTTTCTCCTTCTTATTCATGTTCATGTTTTTTGTCTGTTCTCATCCTATTCTGTCCTTGAATCCTCATCTTTCTTCCTGGTTTCTCCTTTTCTTGACACTTTCTCACACTATTTTCTGTCTGACTCAAGCATTATTAACTGTTGAGTTTCCTAATATTTTTGTAGTTACATTTAAGCAGCCCGGTATTTGTTCGCAAAAGTCTTTAGAGTCTTCTTAGATGAATTTTGTCCTTCTGAATTTGTCTGTAAGGTGCCTAGCACTATGTGCCTCTACTTTAAGTAATGACTAACAAAGAAAGAATCAGTGGAAAAGTTTGAGTTTATTTTACATTACTTTTTTTTTTCCTTTACCGACCCTAAACTTTATATTCTTCCGTTTTTGACCTTCTCATGTTGCTGTCTTTTCTACGCATTCTTGAGGCATTTATTCCTCTTTAATTTTTATCTTAAACTGGGTTCTCCTGTTACTCGCTTTACTTATTTAATTTAGCTTTCACCAATGAACCCTTGTTGCTATGTAAGCTGTTCAAAATGCGAGACACATATGCTCCCATGCTGTGCAAACTCATACCTGCACATACAGAGCCATTTTCATCACATATGCACACTTGCATACGGTGCTAAAGGGCCAAACTTGGCTTTGCAGCTTTTGGCAAGAGTTCAACTCTTTCTCTCCTACCCCATGCTAGCTGCAGTGTGTTTACATGAGCTGCCAGTCACAACCAAATCAAAAGCTTTTTCCCCTCAACTTGGAACAGTTGGGGTCTGGGGAGGTATGCTGGGAGCAGACTGTAGACGTTTTGGTAGCTTGAATGTTGCCATTCGTGTCTACTGCTCCTCATCATCAGTTTTAAAATATTAAAATGGCCTCTACTGGAGTGCAACTTTGTCTATTTCTCATTCAACATATGGCGAGTGAACTGCAAATTAAGCCTTATTTGAAAGGACACTATTTACTTCTTTACATCATAATCAACATGTATCTAATTGTGACAGAGTTGAAAACATTCAGAGCGAACCCATTGAACTCTGGGGTACAGAAGCCCTTTTTACGGTTATGTAACATATTATGGTGGCTGCAATAGGCCTTACATCACTGAACAGATTACGGAGGATCAGGTCTTCTTACACACAGCCCAGAACACACACATATTACTTTGTGAGTTATTGGTCTACACAGTGTCAATGAAAAATTATATGAGCCGTTATTGAAATCTAACATGTGGGAAAGAGATTTATTGATTGTGGGATTATATTTTATGCTCATGCGTCCTGTGTCAGACTCTGTACTCAGCATCAGGGACCTTAATAAACCATCAAGCTGACCAGTTCTGAAGTGAAAGTGGAGTTTTCATCTGATCAGAGATTAACGTTAGTTCAGCTGGTCAGATTTAGTCCGATGTAGTCATGCTGCGTAAAAACATCACTGACAGTGATGAGCTTTCAGTTTTAGCTTGTGACGTGAGTCTGAGTCAGTTACTGCAATAATTTACAATGCAAACCCATCCTCACCGGTTTAAAACAAAACCATGTGTTTCTCTCTGTCTCCTTCTGCCACGCCTGAAGGACCTGTATGACTTGTTTAATTTCCTCAGAAGATAATCAAAACCAAACTCTTTCCCAAGTCAAGTCAAGACCGTGAACTGCAACTAAAATTTATGAATAAGAGCAAAGTAGAAAGAGGAAAACTCTGATAATCTGTTCCGAAATTTTTAAAGTTGTGTACAGTTTACAGCTATACAGGTTAGAAAACTGTTAAACGAAACACAATATATTTTATACCAGTGTATTTTTTTTTCATTTCTGTTTTAGTTTCACATAACATTTTAGTTTCCCATAACATTTTGACTGACAAAACACGAAGTGTGTTATTTTATTGCTGAGATGTTCTCACCTAAGGGCTTAACAAATGCTGAGGCTTCACTAAACCTGCTTTCTGGTATAATCTCCCATTGTGTTTATGGCCTGTTCTGTAACTGGAGGTTTTGGCTTTTACTCTGACTGTGTTGTTCCACTAAACTGAATTGATTAGAGTCGTGGCTGAAGCTAGCAAAGCACTGTTGGTATGGATTAACAATACAGCACAGTAAAAAAAAAACAAACAAAAAAAACACAGATGTGTTGCCCTGTGGATAAGGATAGATATTGTGTGTGTGTGTGTGTGTGTGTGTGTGTGTGTGTGTGTGTGTGTGTGTGTGTGTGTGTGTGTGTGTGGTTTAGCTCAGGCAGAGTACAGGGGTGATGTGAAGGGTGATTGTGGCAAGGATGTGAATTAGATTAAGAATTAGAATTAGGGACAAGACATTAAGCAGACTGGGATTATAGGCTAAGCACTTGGAGGTGCTGGTTGCTGTGGTGGTTCTTTGTGGCGCTGTTAGATGCTCACACACACACACATGGTTATACACAGCTAGATCAATCTATCTGGTCTCTTTATAGCAATATTTGGTTTGGGGGGAGGGGGGGACTGGCTGAAGCTAGCAGACAAACTAGGACAGAGACCCACACATAAACAAATGTTATGTCAGTGTGCAGTGTTTTAGTGACTTGTGGGCTGTGGGCACACACTCTTTGTCTGTGATCCAAACTCTGCTAAGAGTGGAGGCCTCTGTTGTCTGGCACATGCTTTGGAGTTGCTTGCTGTCCTCTGCCCAGACTGACTGCTCTTTTTCTGGCGGCGAAGACTGAAGATGGCAAAAGGTTACGGGGAGAAAACATGGGTGTATGGGCTTGGATGCAATGCATTGGTCTTTGACTGTTTTTATCTTTCACTCAGTCACTCATGCCCAGTCCTTCATCCTCACAAACACGCATATAATTGACCCAATGTGCCAGTGATGCAGCTCCCCATTGGGTGTCTATACTGCCAAACAGATGGGGTTCTTCTTTATTGTGCATCTACAATATGATTGGTTTATGTACTTGCCTGTGTTGGTACCCTCACTTGTTTGTTCGGACTCCAAGCTGTTTGAAGCGGTGCTTGCTGCGAAGGTTATAGCTATCACCATTTGTTAGGGCATAAGGTGTATAATGTTGTTTTTTTTTATCTACAAAACTCACAAGATTTAAAAGTTTTATGTGATGACTACATTTTAATTTAATCACAAACTTCTTCCACATTGTTTGTCATTTTAATGTTTCTGTGCATTTAAAATACATAGTTGCTTGCCTGAGTTATTATTTTTAGCCTTACTAGAGTTTGGTAGAAGCAGTGCAAAGCAGTCTTCTTGGCTGAAGGTTTTGCATAGAATTCCTTAGCCAGCTGTTCATTCATGAGCATCATTGCCCTTCATTGATATTCTCTACATCCTTACACACCAATAATTTTTGCTGATTTATATGTGCAGTTGTAGCTCTCAGCTGTATCACTGATTACATCCAAGAAATCACCCACACATACAAGCACATGTTCACAGGATCACCCGTTGGTGATAGCAACTGGGCTGATTTCAGGCTGGCTCTTGCGCCTGGCTCCGGCTTCCTCACATGACCTCACCCTTTGGCCCTAAGCTCATCTTGCTGCTGGCATTAACCAGGCTACTCACAATGGGGACAAGTGTATGCCTCTGTGTGTGCCTGCTTTTGTGAAACTGTGTGATCATTACTAAATGCTTTCATTTTGAGCATAGTGCTTTTGTGGGAGTACATGTGGCCCCTAATTGCTTCTTGCTTTTTAAAACAACTACTATTTGTGAAAATATTAGGTTTTTGTATTCAGACATTATTAGTCAATTCACTAAAATAAACATTTTTATGCAACTCTCCAAGAAAATATAAAGAACTAGTAACTGGACAAATAATATTAAAGGACACAATAATAATATTAGATATGGAGAAGTTCCAATGCCGGGAGTCTGTGTGTGCATTCCCCGTAGAATGTTGATTTTTACATTTACTCTTTCATTCCCAACAACTTTGTAACAACTTCTGCTTTACTACAGTCTGGTAGCCTACAGTGTGGTGCGTTCACTGACTGAAAAAAAACCCCTATATTTTCTGAGCTTCTTATCACCCAGTAGGGGCATGCAAGATGAAGTGCCTTTAGCTAACAGGAAGTAACTTTTTGCATTTCTAGATATCAAAGGGAGAAGTGGTATTAAATAGACATAGAGGACATTTATAGGTTCTTATCCAATTCTGCTAGCATCGGAAGGGATTCATAAATAACACCTAAAACATGCTTCAACTGTGTGTCACCATAAGCTGCAAGACTGAACAGTTCCAGACACTAGTTAAAAAAATATGTATTGCAATGTTGTACATGGAGTACCATCCTCAGAATCCAGTCACCAATCTGAACTGTGACTTGCATTGTTTTCATCACTCTGTACTTTGGTAGTAAAGTAAATAATGATTAATTACTCTGATGAAAAGTATATAGCAGATATTAATTAGATCTGCTTGCTCATGTTGACATTCATTTATTTTTATAGTGCATAGTCAGCTACTAATAACAGCATGACAGTAAGTTTAACTATAACTGGATGCAGCTGAATTTTTTTCCCCATCTGAATCACATTGCCGTTACCACAAGTGTGGTTTGGAGTAGATCTGGAAACATTTGAAATGGTGGATTTATGCTGAGCTGACTTTCTAAACCTATACCAGATACAATCTGAATTTGCCAGAAAACAGATTTGGTTTAGCAGAATGAGCATGGTGCATGAGCGAGAATGGACAATATGGGAGTTCAGCTTGGGAGATGTGAATCATCAGGGCATAAGGTCACAGTCTGCAGCATCTACCATGCCATCTCCAATACATCCTCCCACTGTTTCTTACATAGTCTCTAATCTTCAGTCTGCATAGCAACACTTGAGCACACTCAGGCACACGCATACACACCAAGTAAACACCACCAATACCACCTTAGACGACTGCTGACATGAGACAAAATGATGGAACATCAACTCTTGTCAAAGTTTGCTTTCATTTGTTCATGTCTTCTGACATCACTGTGATTGGATGGAGTGTGTCCACACCCCTGTGTGCAGTACACACCATCACACAAACACAAGAACGTTCACACTGTTTGCTTGCCCTGCGCTGAGCTGTCTGGCTGGCATCACCAATCAGCACAGAGCCAACGAGTCAAAGGTGATAACCACTTGGCAGGACAGCTTTCATGTCAAGCTCCTTTCCTCATGCCTATGTGTGTGCCTTACACAGATAGACATCAGTGATGTGTATCTGTGTGTTGTCAGTGTAATAGTGTAAACACAAGTTTGCTCCCATGGAGTTTTCCCTGAACGTATAGTATAGATTGGTATAGAGCATCTTGTTTTCTCTTGTTTTACTAGCATTTCTTCTTATATTTAGAATTCCCTGCTCACACTGTTCCCTGAGTTCCTGCATGTCCCCCTCCTGTCCTCTTGGCACACACTGACGGGACTGACTCTTGTATTGTTTATACTTCCCAGGGAGATGCATACTGTGTCAGAGTCCAGCCCACTGAGATGTGCACTGTATGTGTTCAGCCAAGCAGGGGAAACTGTCCAACACCTTCTGTATGATGCAGACTGTTATTGTGCAACTCAATAAACTCAAAAGGCAAAGCCAAATTACTTCAGTTGCGACAGTACAATTGACTTAAGACGTAGATTAAAAAAGTTTTTTCTCAGAAAATTACTTTGTCTTTTGTGCATTCCCCAAAGATCTTTTTTAATATTCAAATATATTGGACGGATCGATTTTCTGTTTATTTTCATAATTCTGTTTTCTCACGGGGGTAGAACTTAAGTGTTCCTCTGTAATTGGGTCTTTTGCTTTCCAGCACAGCACATCCTCCAGCTGACGTATTGTTATGTTCATAAAGTGGCACATTTGCTGTGAATTTTCATTGAAGTGTTCCTCAGGAGAAAAAAAAATACTTGGCTGCTGGAATAATGTTTGTTATCACTGTTATCTCAGTGGTGCTTTTTAGAGGAGTTGCCAACCTTGCTTAGTATCACTTTGAGGCTGTATATATTTGTGTGTGCGCGTACATGCGTGTGTGCATCTGTGTGTGTGCACTGAGGATGTTTTTATACTCTTATCGACTTGTCCTTGGCTGTGCTAGTGCACCAGCCTTCTATCAGTGTAATTTGCTTTCTTCTATGATTCTTTAAAGAAATGCAACGACTTGGAGAAATAAAACTGAGGAAAAGTGTAACAGCTTTAAAAGAGCCTAGAGAAATGACAATAAACAAATACGAGTGGTGAATACCAGTCCAGTGGTCAAAACTGTTTCAACAGTTATTCAACTAGGTGGAACAATATGGATGAAAATAAAATCTGAAGTGACAGTTTCATCAAAGTAACACATTTGAGGTTTACCTTAAGGCACCCCATTTGCTAGCCAGACAGGCAGTGTGTGTAACAGCCCCAGCACAAAGACCTACAGTGTGTATATGTAGGGCAGCAGGAAAAGAGACCGGGGGAGGAGAAATCCAAGTCTCAGCACAGGCCCTTCCCTCACTCTGGAACTCTGCTCTCAGTTTGGTTCTGTACTCTTTCTGTCATATTAAACAGTTCTCAAAAGGTCTGCGCTGCCCTCTCTAAAATATATATATTTTTTGTATTTTCTTTCATGCTTGCGCTCTTTTAAAAATGATTCTTTCATTCTGCTGTGTATTCCTCCCATTACAGAACATGCTTGCACTTTCCCCACCTCAAACCGCTTTCATGTGCTTATGCTAAAGAGTGTGCAGCATTTTAATTTGAAACACTTTCTTTAAACAGAACAGCATGAGTGCTGCGCAAGGGTCTCCCTATCTCAGGGCAAAATTCAGGGATGATAAGCTCCTACTCACATTTCAGTATTTACAGCTCCATATTTCACTTTGGATTTATTCACATCACATCTTTTTCTCTTTTCATGTCTTTGTCTCCATTTCTGGCCTGCTTCTCTCCACAGTCTAGAGAGTGAAGTCTGAGCTAGCTGAGACGCCTGGCCCAAGGCCTTGTTGCTTTATTTGCATTTCACCATGGTGTACATGTGCCAGGAAAATGCCACCTGGTGGTGATAACCCCCTACTGCAGAAATAGCTTCTTAACGTATGTGTGTGTATCACTGATGTTTGTATTAAGTCAAAGCTGTGTGGCAGTAGCAGTGAGAGAAAGTGCACCGCCTTCTTCCTTCTCCCACCTGGTGCTCCCCTTCTCTTTCCCTTTCCGGCCTTTGTGCAGCTGTATTTATTTGGGCTGGATAAGGGCTTTGCAGAGACACTGGCCCCTGATACGCTCTGGGCCCCCGCCCCAGTTGACTCCTTTAAACTGAGTAGAGATGGAGGGTGACAGGATAATAATGCTGGTGTCAACACCACTTACAGGACAGTTATATCAGTATCAGCTCGGCAGGAGGACGTTCACACTCTGTTAGGCTGGGTCATGAACCGTGCTGGGGGCCCCCAACCGCAGCCACACACACACACACTAAATACTCTTCAACCACTATTAACAAAACAGCTGTAGATTGACCCTCTAAATGATGTAAAGTAAAAAAATATATATTTACAACTTCCACATTGTTAAGACATTGACACAAACACAACAGTGTATTTTATAAATTTTTATATATTCAGTCAGCCGCACTGCATACAAGAGCCTTATGGAAGAAACATGGATACATATTTAAATAAAAATAAAAATATAAATATATATTCTTTTGAAAACTCCAGAGCATTACGTCTCATTGATGTTGATTGTGCATATTAGTAATCATGAATGTATTTCAATGTCCTATAGTACATCACAGAGCAATGTTACCAACCTTTCTACATGTTTCAAGACTAATCATACATTTTAATTGGCTACTTGTTCCTATTCCTAATATTTTGTGAGATGACATTGATATAATTTGTTGCAGTTCCACTGAGGCATATTTATCCACTTTATGATTTTTTTTTATTCCTTCAATATTTATTATTTTATTTTAGTGAAAGGATGTGGTGACCAAATATGAGAAAACAGGCTTGCAGCACTTCAAGTGGGATGTTTTGCCATAGCTTTATTTCTAGTGGGATATGAATGTGAACATTGAAATCAAATGTGGAAGTCAAAGCATTAGACCATTGTAGACTGTTTTAGTGTTCATTCAAGTAAAGAAATGTTGACATCCACTAAAAGTCATATTACATTTCTTTTATTATATTTTTTGTACATATATCTTCCTACTGGTCTTTTATGCTGTTTTTCAGAAGTTATGATAATTGGCTCAAATATATTTAGACTCTGAGTTTTAAGGATTCTTGTTCTCCATATTTCTCCAGTCATTCCTTACATAAATGTATAGAACTGAAGTCTTTTTTTGAAGATGCCGTCGATGATTTTATAGCTTTATTTTTTCAGTTAGACTAATTTTTGGAGGTCTGTGCAGCCAGTCCCAAATCTGTAATAGTTAGACATTACAGAATACCTTGTGGTGCACTCATAGTTGAGTAGTTGAGGTAAAGAGGGTAATGGAGGGAGGCAGGAGGGTGGTACTTAAGGATAGGGACAAGCATGGGCATCTAGCCAGCCAAATTGTACCCCTAAATCTCTACTACATCATAAACTCCACCCATTCCCTGCAACTTGAGTTATGCTCTCCAAATCCATCTTTTCACTTCTTTTACAAACCTACAAAAAAATGTCCTGCCTTGTAATACCCCTTCCTCAAACCTCTCCTCCCACTGGGTGCATTTCTTCTCCCTTCATTCTTCCCCATCCCTCCATCTTTCTTTCTATCCCTGTCCTTGTCACTCAGTATCCCTCTCTCCTGGGCCTTCTTGCCGTAGTGCCGTGCTGTTGGCAGCGCGTGGGCGCAGGCGGCACACAGACGGGAGCACAGATGGGCAGCAAGCTGTGCAGGGCGGCCAGGCACACCTGCTCCACACACACGAGCAGGCAGACACACAGGCTCACAGAAAAATATACATGCGCACACATACAAAGCCCTACTCTGCCACCTCACCACACAGCCTGCCTGCCTGCCTGGCACGGTGGCAATGTTGCAGGAACACACACACAGAGCTACACACAATATACATACATATAGACGTGTGTTTTATATATTTATGAAAAGCTCATGACACAACATCACTAGGGCTACTCCCAATACACAAAAATCATTAGCATAGCATTTTTGTGGCTTTAGGGTCTACATCACTCTGCCCTATTGCTGGAGATCACAGTTTTATCCATGGTAAAAATCTTTTTTTTTCTCTTTTTTTTTGCTGATTTCATTTTAAGATCTCATAGCAAAAAAAACTCCATATTTGTAGAACTATGCCTGTCGCTGCTCTTATCTACCTGTAGAATACACCTGGAATGCTGTGAAAAAGCTTTCTACTGAAATTTGTCTTAGCTGGCCAGACTAAGACTAAAAGTCAGTAACGTGCTGTTCATCCTCTGTAAACTCTGCAATTGTTGGATTTCTTCTTCTCCACTTTTGGAGAAGTGGATCGACATAGCGAATCATTTGTTTCCATTTAGTCCTTTCCTCTGCATCCTCTTTCCTGACACGAACTAACTTCATGTTCTCTTTCAGCACATCCCTAAATCTCCTTTTCATCTTCCTCTCGGCCTTCTGCCATGTAGTTCCAACTTAAGCATCCTTCTGCCGATATGATCATTGTCTCTCCTCTGAACTTGACCAAACTATCTAGGACTGGCCTCTGACTTTATTTCCAAAACATCTAACATGAGGTTCCCACTGATGCTCTCATTCCTTATCCTATCCATCCCAAAAAGAACCTCACATCTTGAGCTCTGCAACCTCTACCTCTTTTTTGCACTTTTTGTCATACGTGTGTGTGTAGTGCATAAGTTCATAATGCTAATGAACTCCAAATGCAGAAATGCAGAGAGGTCAAAATCACACATCTGGATCATCACATGGGGATTTAGGATGAAAGCATTGCAGCACATGTGTTTAACCAAAGTGGTGCTAAAGACTTCTTAATACTGAAGTAGAAGTATACCCCGATATCACACACAAACATAAATGATTGAAAAAAAAAATAGAACAGGAATATATAGCTATTTCTAAATATATAAATAAAAGAGAAAAATAAAATAACGTCCAATAAAAGAGCTGAGTGAACATCTGTGTGGGATAGCCAGGGGGATTAGGAGGGTTTGGAACATTTTAAGCGCATTAAGGATTAAAAAAAGGTCAGAATGTTTAGCAACATACCGATAAACCTCTTAAGCGAAACCCAATTGGGAGGCTGTACTGTGTTATCCTGTGTTTTGGGGAGGAGAGCAGAGAAGAGGGGGAGGAGAGGAGGAGAGGATGTTATAGAGTTGACATTTGTTCCAACAAGGAGGGGAATCACATTGTGGTATTACATACTAGCTGGCGAACACATATGGATGCACGCAGCTCTGATTTGACTGCAAATCCTAAATAATGGACCTGATGGGTTATATGATTATGTTGCTCATGATCATTGCTGCATAGACTTGCAATAAGCAGCATTGTTGATAAATGTGTCTGACAGAGTTGACATATTTGGTTATTTATGACTAGTAGCATTCTACTGCTTGAGTTGTTTTAATTTTTCTGTTGTTTCTTTTTTTGGTAGCAATGGTTGTTTTTGTGATGGTATAATTTGTTTTATCCTGTCCGTTTTTTAGGTGACCTCCTGTTCATTTGGTCTGCTGATCGTGCAACATGATTGGAAGGCAGTTTAGTTACCCCCACCTGTTGGTCAACAGCAGAATCCAACAAGTGAACAAGCAAATTCCTTATCCAAAACTCATAGATACACAATGGGCTGTTGGGTTAATTGAACTGTGGGGTGAATGGTGTAACAGAGTCAGTAACAAATGGAAGAGAGTTTTGTTAATAGAAGTTGTATTGAGACTTGAAAATTACTGTCTGCACTGTTGTGTTTTTGAAGGACATACGTGTAAGGCAAAAACAGTAACTTGGAGAACGCAGGACACATGAAACACCAGGAAAGCCTCAGAAATATGTCCTGAATGCCAGATAAATTGTGAGCATAAAGCCGCACTGATGGATGGAAGGAAGAGAGCAGTTTGAGGCCCAGTAATGTATGTCAAGGCCATGATGAGTGGGGTTATGTTGATGGTGGTGGGGTCGTGTGACTTGCCCTGGAGCCTGTGGAGAAATACTGTAATCACCAACCCATGACAGCAGTCATCGCTTAGCTGCTGCCATGAAGAGTTATTATAGTTGAAGTGTAGGCAAATAGCATAAGCTCTTCAAAAAGCTCTTACTTTTTCTTTTTTTAAATTTCTGGAGCCCTTGTTGGGATATGTTATAGTTTTTGTCAGCCAATCCTTGGACATTTTTTTTTGTAGTTCTGGAAATGTGAGGTGTAGAAATGTGTGAATGAATGATTGCACTTCTATCACAAAACTAACAAACTTAAAGGCATGCACAGATTCTAGTTCAAATAAACTTTTACCTCTCCTATTTTACTTTTTACACAGCTTTACTTTTCATTTGCTAATTTATCTCTCTGACAATGTCTGTATTTCAATTGCAATAAATAAAATGTATATACAACCATATATCAGTTGCTTATACATGCTTTACATAGAGTGGCTACTTACATAGAAGAAAATGAAATCTAATTGTTCCTTCAAATTTAACGTCATAATTAAACTGGAATTAACATAATATTGTCTCAAATAGAACATTCTGAGAGCAAAATGATTCAGAAACACACTTGTTTGGCTTTGGCATGCTATTTGTTTGTAGTTGTGGTTGTAACTATTTGTGGCAGAATGGGAAAGTCCAGTTTCTGTGCCGAATTGCCTCTTAATATGAGTAAAGTGTCTTGATTTGGCATTTGCTGTACATTGGCATTCTAAAAATAACCTGAATTGAGAGTGAATTGGAACAGTGTGTTATCTTTTGAATAAGTTGTTCTTTAATCCTTTACTGAGTGTTTGGAAAGCGTAGTGCAGGACACACACATTAGGTTACAATAAACTCCTATAAGAATGGGAAAAAGAGCAAAAAATTTGAAATTTCTTGACACATATTAATGCATTAATTTTAACAAAAGAAGAAGCTTCTTTTTAAATTTTCTTTTTAAATTCAGCTGGGCATTTATTCATTGTTAACCAGTACACAATTTTACTTGACACACTAACTTTTCACCTTCACAATGCTTTTTGTACTGAAAAAGAAAGTGCACTATAATTTGTCAAACTGTATATCTCACATGCAGGTTACTCACTAAACATACATTACAAATTACAGTCTGTCCACAGATTGGCAATAGATACCTAACTTTTTGCTGCAGTAGATGAGTATCTTTCTATTTTATGATGGCAAAAAAAATCATCACTGTAGGAATAATGAAAAGTATCTGAACTTTTACAACACATATTTTCTCTTGTGGAGAATACCGCCAAAGTCCCTGTTGCTGCTTGCATTTTCCAGTTGTTTTCTGGTAGAAAATCTGGGAATGCAAGTCAAATATTTCTTGTTACAATGTCCAATAAACAAAACATTAACTGTGTTTCCGTGACCACTCATAGAAGATCTTTTGGTAAAACCAGATAGTCATTAACCCACCATAATAGTTTTTTAAGGATCATAATAAAGCACTGTTGGATATCACAAAATAAGCACAGCTTGTCTCTTATGTACATGTCTAGGTCATGCTTTTGTTTTATCTCTGTGCATTGTTTTTAATTCACTGATTTGAAGGGCCTGCACAGTTGGCTGAAAGATTTGAGGTTAAAAATGTGTTTGTTGGTGGCAAACGCAGCGGGGCAACTAAGGAAAAGGGGCTGCAGGACTCTGATTGGGGTCGCTGAAGGGAGGGCTTTAGGGGGCTGCGGTGAGAAGATAAGGGGCTGGATGTTCGCTTCAGAGGCTGGGTGGGGGTAAAAATGGGGGGGTTGTGGCTGCTTTGGTAGCCTGCAGCTTGCAGAGCTGTGATAACCAGTAACCAAACCTCTTTTACCTCCTCTTTCACCATGTCCTCCTCACTTCACTATGCAGCTATATGATGCACTGTCACACTCAACAGTGGGACTTGTTTCCAGTGAACGATGTAGTGATGTGGTGTAAGCGCTGTGTCCGTTGGCTGACATGTCGTTGAACTTTAAAGTCACAATTGTTGAAAGCTCCAGTGTCCAGCGAAGTTTTGCACTCCTCGGATTAGGTAAACTTTGCTAAAGAAATGAAACTGCCGAAATGTTATTTTTTAGTTCAAAAAAATAAACAAAAAACAGAAAAGCAGGACATGTCACACTGTCTCTATCTGTTGTGTACTGCGAGAAAACATGGTGTGACCTGTGAAGACCGAATGTTGATTATGAAGATAGGTATCGCTTTTCCTCTACTACTGACAGCATCTTATCTAACTTGAGTTTCAGCTTTCACACGTTGAGCATAGTGGTGTTCATTGTAACTAGCCTGAAGTAAATGAAGTTTAATTTGGTTTACTAATAATGTGAGTTCATAAAAAACTGATTTGTTATCAGGAAAATATGATGACTGAATTTATGTTTTGAAAATAGAATTAACTCTTCATCGGTCTCAAATCGTATTTTATAAATGTTCTGTTCAATGTAGAATAATCTTTTTTTTAGATTTAACCTGTCAATTTTTATTTTTTTTTACATTTCAGACTTGATGGGATCAAATTTAGCGCAGAATCCTTAAAAAGAAAAATAGTCCTTTAGTTGAATGGGAAAATTAATATTCCTAATAACAGCAAAATTAATATTCCTAATAACACTATCAGTTTGTTTATTTACAAGTTTACATTAAAAAAAGTTTATCACACGTGATCATTTTTTTATCTCAATCTTTTTCATAACGATGATAAAAGATCCAGTTAGTGAGTTTTTTTTTTTCTTTTTTACCACATACTTGAAATGCTTCCACACAAAAGATTTATAGGTGGCAGAGATTTCTTCAGTGCTTTGTTATACAGCAATCAACAGCAGCTAACATGTTGGGGTTTTTTTTGGTTTTTTCTTTCATTAAAATAAAAGTCTCAAACATAGATAAAGGGTTGTAAGCATGCAGCACAGATCTTCATATCTGGGTTTCATTTCAATAGCTTAAGGCTAACTCATATCAGGCGCGTTGTGGAGCACCTCATCAATTTCAGTGTGCTAGTGGTACCTTTGTCCCACATTGGACGCACGGCGCTAAATTGCACTGAGACAAAAGAAATTACTGGACTTGAACTCTGTTTTATCAACACTTCACAATGTATTGTATTATGTGTTTACAGAGAACGTTGCCTCATTTAAGAACGATAATAACACAGAGAAGGGAATATGGAAGAATATGTTGTAGCCTATCTAAAAAGCACTACAGTAAACAACCATGTAATTTTTCTACAGTCATAATTGAGAAAACCTCTTCACATGTTTAACAATAATGTAGGAAATTCATAAAATCTCAAAGTGTCTGAAAAAGATGTTAACACAATTCCTTACTAACAAAGTTGTTTTCGAAGCATTAGCTTAACCATGTTGTGAAGACTGTATGGCAGCATTTTTGTTACTAACATTGGACACACTGTATGGAAAGCTGGATATTGTGCATTTGTGGTGTGAGACAGAGAGTTTACAGTAGTATAGAGTCCTTGTGTGAAATACTACATGACGGTAAAAAGTCCACTGAAGTCAGGTTGTTTTCTCAACAGCTTTCATTGGCCATGGTATATGTTTACTCTAAGAGCCTACCTCGGTGTTTGTCCACGTATGCGTGTGTGTTTAAATGTGTCTGGGTGCGTGCGTGGCGGGGGCACAGCCACGTATGTTTGGAGCGAGTGCTGTCAGTTAGCTGGAATGCTGCACTGCCGCCAATACTAAGATGGCTGCCAAGCTCTAAGATGGCTGCCAGGATTACACCCAGCCTGTGAGAGACACACAGAGGAGCGAGAGTTTCAGCAAGAGAAGCTCTCTTTCATTTTCTCTTTCTTTCCTTCATTCTTCCTCTTGTCTGTCTCAGTCTAGCCCTCTTTTTCTCCCTTTCTTTCTCTCTCTGAGGATAAGCAGTGTGTCGTAGGCAGCGAGACAGGTCTGTTATTGTTTCTGCTCAGTAATCTGTGGCTTAGTGTGGCTGCAAGGCAAGTGCTGCTGGCAGGAATGTCTGTGCTCTGTTATCACCTACAGCCTGCAGATAAACACCTCCTTTAGCTTGCTTGCTAGCTGGAGCCTAGCAAGGCCTGAATGGACAGCTATTACCTTACCCATACCTCACTAGCCCAGGACATGGAGAGCAATCTTATTTACTTAATGTTCTCTATAGGAACACATGTGCAACACTACAGTTTGTGTTTTATGTCTACAATTATTAACATAGAGGCCTATTTTTTGTAAAAGACTGACTCTGATACTTTCTTCGACATCCTCTTTCAACATGTCTCTCCTCATATCACATGTTTAGTCTTATTATTTAATATTATTAACATGTGTTCCCATGGTGGTCTTACATCACACAGCCTTTCCCTGTAGCTATCTCAGTGTGTAAGCATGTGTATGTGCAATCATACAAGGATTACAACATGTATTAAAGTATGAAGCAGAAACTAAAGGAGAAACAGATTGAGAGAGAGGCCAGGCGTTTGTGTGCACATGTTCACATATGTGTGTGTAAGGTGCTCTGTTTATGTAGACCAAATCCCTACAAGCAAGAAGGTATTAAATAGGATTAGGGTGAGTGATACGATTACGTGGTTAGATACTAAATGCCGTGGCAGCACACTGTAAATCATTGCACCTTGATTGTGCAAAGACTGGACCAGCAGGAGAGAACATTCTTAGACACAAGAAAATCACACACACGCACACACACGCAAGAAGGATGTGTGAAATCACAGATATAAATTTACAAGATGTATAACATACTCTAGCACATACTACAGGTTTTTCATATTTTCTCTCACATCTCAAATTTCAAAAAGCTAGAATCAGTAAAGCACTGAATGTTTCTTAAGTATGTAAACCACATGTTGAACGTTTGTCTTTTCTCTTTCTGTGCTTGTTGCCATGTAGAATCTGGACAATCAGACAGCTCCAGCCAACAGGGAGACACAGACATCAAACCACCACCCAATGGTAGGTACCCGCCTGTGCATTTCCATATCTAAACACTCCTAAATTGGCATAATACAATTGGTTTTATCATGCCTTCTTGCTTCAGTGTAGTCCAGCTGTGGATTCTGGTAACAAACAAACCTTCATAGCTGTTGATCAATTGAGATTTTGCAATAGTAGCCTCCTCAAAGACAATTTACCACAAGACCACAAATTTGCATATTGCTTTCATGTTAACCCTTTCTGTACAGGACACCTGAGTTTCCAGGACTGCTTCGTCACCTCAGGAGTGTGGAATGTGGCAGAGCTTGTCAGAGTGTCACAGAGTGAGTTATTTATGTCTTAAAGGCAACAAAGAAGAATTATGTTAGTAACAAAGTATGATTTCCCTCTAGTATGTTTTGTAGTTTCCAGGAACTGTACCAGGATAAAGTTTTTATATGGAAAGACTTTAGTATAATCAATAATGTTCCCTTTGATGCTGTTTTTTTATTTGCTAGATTAACATCTTGAAAAACAAATTATCTTTATTCATATTTTGCATATTCCTATTTTCTTCCCATTTCTGTTCTCTTCTTCCTTCTCTTTTGCTCTTCCTCAGCTCCTGTAGCCACGGCATCAGGGCCCAACTTCTCACTGGCTGAGCTGGACAGCAGTCCCAGTTACTACAACATTAACCAGGTGGCTCTGGGACGGCGCTCACTCACCTCCCCTCCTTCCACCAGGTAAACAGACATCACTTTTCACACACACACACACACACACACACGCACACAATGGCAGTATTGGGTGTTAAGCGGTGTATGTTGCTCAGTCCAGAGTAAACATAAACCTGTGTTAAGGTGTGTTAAGGTTTAAAGGAATTAGAATTTCAAAATTACATTCTCCATCATAATATTCCTACATTTAAGTCATTTTAATAAGATGCCAGAGAATATGTTTTCTCTCTGATTGTGTGAAGAATACAGTAATGCAGTGCAGCTCCTCCTGTGCCTGTTGTTCCTTACTGCACCACACTTACATTAAATTCATTACATATATATTCTGTTTTAAAATATGTATTAAAATGTAAATACAAATAAATACATTTTATAAATAACAGCTGTAGCAAACAAGCCTTTATGTTTTAGCATCAAGAGGTTTAAATATACTTTTAGATTTAAAACAAAAATAGTTTGATAAGGTTATACATTTTAAAATCTTAAACTGTGAGAAACTGAAATTGTGGTATTTTTTTCTCAAGGTCATACAGTGAAAATCTCATGCTGCTGCTGAGAAGTTAAAGTATATCACTGTAGTCAATAAAAGCTTTGGAGGAATGCTTATTTGATAAAAGAACCATTCTAGCTGCCTACAGACTTGCTTCTGATCATTAAAAATATTTATCAAAAGATTCCCTCTGGCAAATGATTAATAATCAGTATAATCACCATTCTCTGATAACATCTTTTTCTGACATTTCAAATAAACAATTAAATCACAGTTTATCTGTTTTCAATTGTACCGCCTCCACACAGCAGTTATCACAGTAAAAATTTAATTTATTTTTTTTTGTTGTTGTTTTTTATTTTGGCAGAAAATAATGGTAGAATCTGTACTAAATGTCTATGGTAAAACAATCACATCATTTTTTAACTACTCCATAAATGTTCCTCTTTCAAAAGAAAACAAATTCAAATGTGTTTTGAAACACTGCCAGCTATATACATTCATCTGAGTTTATGCCTTTCAGGCAGTAACTTTTTACTGTGAAGATTTTCTAATGCAGAAGACAGTTATTTGCTGTCAATAAAGAGTTGTTTTGGTAGCTCAGCTTGTAATGAATCCAAAGCTCCTCTAAATTTCTATATATGTTTGTGTGTGTTTGTCTATCGACTTTCCTCTTTATGAATGTGATTGCTCTTCTGCTTTATTCTTCTTTTGTGTCTTCCTCTTTCTGTCTCCTTACTACTGTCATCTGCTGTCACTTTAGGTCTGAGGTGGAGTTGTACGCAAATCTTCCACGGAGGTAGTTATAAAAACCTAAAAGATCAAAACTTTTGAGATGTAAAAAGGCACTCTCCTCTTTTTTCTATCCTTTTCCTACAAATTTACTGCTGTGTTTCTTTTCTGTTTTGTCTGATCTGCTTTAAAAATATTGGCTCCTTAAACAAACTGAAGTTGAAATTTGTCTATGTGACTGCTTCATAACTCATAATGTTGCTAAGTATTGTATTTATGTTTAGACCTGGGTGATAGCTTTAGAGAAAAAACACTTTTTCCTCTTCTTTTTTTTTGTTTTCCATCTTTCTTTCTCCCTTAAAATGTCTTCCCATTTTCTTTAGCTCCACCAAGAGGAAGTCCTTAGATGACAGTGAGTTGGAGAGCCCAACGGATGATGTTTTTTATCCTGGACGTTCACCTGCTGCCAGCTCTTCCCAGTCCAGTGCGTGGCCTAATGACATGGATGCAGGTATCCACTCCATCCCACCCTGCTCCTATCACCCACTACCTGAGCATGAAGAAACTTTTGCACTCTCTTGTCTGACCGCCACCAAACCACAAAAGCCCAAGAATGATAATCCACATGTCCTAAATAAATCAACCTGCTTCACGCTGGTGATTCACATAGTCCTCCTGAGCACCCTCTGAAACCTCACAGTCACTCACCCATTTAACCATTCAATTCATAGAAAAAGAAACACTCCGATGTAATGAGTCAATAATTTGTCATAGTTGGTGAATACTAGTATTGATCTAGAACTAAGATAGGACTGCAGTACTACACTAACTAATTCTAGATTCTGATTGGTAACGTTTTTAAGCTCCAACACCTATTACATTATGTAGTACCCTACCTCATACTGTAACATAAATATTTTTAAATAGAAATCCTTTGAAATAGGAAGTTTGATTTATAGATTTATATTAAAAAAAATCACACAGCGGTTCTTGTCTTATGGAATAGGCTGCTATTTTAATCTCCAATGATTTTGAAAATCAGCCCATCTATAAGCTGTAGACCCACTACCCTGTTCCCACTCCTGTAAAAATGCCTCACCCATTCTACAGGCAATAACTCTAATAACCTACGACTCCACTTATAGTTCTCTTCCAGGAGAATGCACATTTCTTCACCTCAAAGCCATAATCATGCATAAAGTTGATCTTAATGTTGTTCATATGATCAATCATTCACTACCATGATCATACACAAATTCTCTCTCTCCCCTTCCCTCCTTTCTTCTCTCTCTTTCTCTTGTCTTCTGTCTCTCACTCTTCTCCTATCTCATTGTTAACAATACCCTTCTTCACTTTCAGTGCAGCACCATTTGGCGAGTGTGCAGGAGAGGAAGATAAAACATGAAAACGATGGCGTGCAGTTTCCTTACCATGGTTAGAACAACATTGATTACACTCATATCTATTTACTATCTATCCGACTTTATGAAGCACAGTCATTCCTTTGTAAATGTGTATGTGTGTACGTGTTTCTATATATTTACAATACATACAGTAGGCAATATTTGTATTTCAGATAAACATATTGTATGTCTGTTTGTGTTTGCTTAAATACATTAAGGGCAGTGATAGCAAGCCAAATAGACATTCAATATAATGTTTTCATTTCTGACTATTTCTCAAAGAGGTGCCTTGCTGAATTGATTTACCTCAAACATTTTAATCATTTTTCATATTACAAGCATCTTCATTGTTTTGTATTTTGATGTCATGTGAGCAGAAAAAGGATACATAACTCTAATAATTTCAAAATCAAGGCAAGAACAGTGCCATTGTTGAAATATAGCTTAAAGAGGTCTTGTTTGCAGTTTGCCACGTGTGAACACACCAATCAAGTGGAAGAATTTGCTCTGGTCAGACAGGAGCACAGCTGGAGTTTTTGGCCTACATGCAAAACAATATTTGTGAGAGAATTAACACTGCACATTACAATGAGTGGCAATAATGGTGGCAATAATGCCTTTCTTCAGCATCACAACAAGCTTAAATGCATAGCTACCACAACAATTGAATGATTTTAGATAAAACCACAGTTATGAGTTACAATGGACCAGTCAAAGTCCAGTGAAAAATCAAAGACACATTTTTCAGACTTTTTTTAATTTTGAACATCATTCATAGTTTTTCTTCCATCTTCCGATTATACACTAACACATACAATCCCAATAAAATACATTGAAGTTTGTGTACGTAATGTGACAAGTATGAAGAAGTTCAGGGCTGAGGCTCTTAACGCACAAGAGCATTATTCTGAACAATGCACCATTTACAAGCTTCATTGGTGTGATTCATGAGCCTTCAAGCAGTGGCTTTATCTCTCATAGCTGTCAGTTCTTCTTGTGAAACTTTTTGAGGTCGTCTTGCTCATACTTACATGAGACATTCACTGACAGTAAAAAAAATTTACTTGCACTTGTTTTGTCTCTCACATGTGCACACTTGCAGAGAGGCTTAGTCATATCCATATGGCCCCTACGCTCACACACACACACGCACACACATGCAGTGACGGTCTGCACATATGTAAAGTCCTCCCAACACACTGCAGCTCGCAGCACTCCCAACCCCATCCCCCGACACGCTACCACATTGCAACACACTTGCTTACCGTGCTCCCCTCCCCTGCAGGTGTTCAGGTGGCTGCTCCGCCTCTATCCCTCTGTGCTGCTCTCCCCTCCATCGCCTCAAATCCATTTCTTAAGATGTTCCCGAGGATCTGAGGTGTAAATTCCATCCTCCAGCTCCCTAGCTCCTACTTTGGCTCCTCTTCCCTGCCTCCCTTCCGTCTAATTGAAAAAGGTGTACAGTGGGAAGGGCCCCGCTGAGAGAGAAAACATGTCAGAGGAGGAGAGGTTGGAGAGAGAACCCAAAAATTAGGCAAGCAAATGGGGAAAGTGGGAAGTGCAAGAGGGAATAGCAGGGATAGCTGGCAGAGTAGATGACTTTGGTGTTTTTAACTGGTGAAAGCTGATGAGGAAGAAGGGTTAATTAGAGTGTGAAGCAGAGGAGCCAAGAGTCTTGGATAGGTTTTGCCACTGTCTACTCTCACTAGAGCCTCAGCGGCTGCTCCTCAGCTTCTGTTCCACTTAGCTGTAAATGTAATTAAGAGGCTGTTCATCAGACCCACAACGGAGGTTCCTGCCCAGCCTCACCTTTCATCATTTTCTCTCTTTACATCACCTGGTTTCTTTGAAAAGATACCAGCACAATTAAAAGCCATGTACCTCCTGATGATTTTTTTAAAATCAAATTAAATATCTTTATAATCCGAAGACGGCAATTAATATGCGAAATTCAAGTGAAAATGTGTTAAGCCGAAAGCTTCGGGAAATACCAAGTTAAACCTAGAAACAAAACAATGGATTATTGTTAAGGGAGAGCAAAAAAATACAGAGCATATGTGGGATTATAAGTGTGGTGTGTCTGATTTTTCTAAACAATCCCACCTGTTATTGACAATTTTCACATGGGGATTCCTGTACAGGTGGGAGGTATATAAACAAACAAGCTCACTGGCACACTCTAGCACAAACAAACAAATTAAAGGACCCCACAGGTGCGCTGTAATGTCTCTGCATGCCACCAATCACTCACCCTTGAAAAACCCTTTCGTCCGCACATCCACACACACTTTTCCTCAAGATTGCATTAGTACAAATAAGTCGCACAACAGTTTGATTCAGAAATAGATTTCTGCACATATGCAGCCCAGTCCAGCGCACACACACACACACACACACACGCCCTCTCTCTCTCCCTCACACATGCACACACAAGGAGACACAGCTGAAGCACAGTCCCAGATGGTGTTTCCGTGTGTTTGTAGCCTTGGGATCCATGAGGATGCTAGAGACAGCTGCTCTACAGGGGCGAAGAGGGGTGGGGGGAGGTTACAGGAGACTATCGAAGCAACCATGATTTCAGATTAATTCCAAATTATTTTGAAATTTTCCTGAGACACCGGAGACTCATGACAGTGATGGCCTTCTTTTAAGGAAATGCTGCATTGTCGCGGAAGCACACATCTGGACTTCCAGTAATGCTCATATGTCCTTTAAATTACTGGAGAGAGAATTCCCCAACTTTCCTGCAGTAATAATTATGCCCTGTCTTTTAAAACCATGTGTGTGTCTGTGGCTGTGTGTTCTTCAGAGGCGCATCTGGTGGTAGGCCTGTTAGTGCAAAGAGACAGAAGGGTCATCATGGGAACGCTTGATTAGTTGCCAGTGAAACATTAAGGAGTGCCAGAAGAGGAAACAGTGCAGATTTGGCACACAAACATAATTCCAGATCAGACCACTGCACCGACTGTGAAGAAATATTGTCTACAACATTCACTGATACTATCAGAAGTTCCCCTACGCAAATGTCAAACACTTTCCGTTTTCAGCTCCCTTTGCCCCCTTTTTTCTAAATACACTGATTTGTGAAATTATTCACACCCATATTTTGTCACTTAACAACCACAAACATCACTGCATTTTTGGGGGATTTTATCTGAGGAACCAACATTATTGAGAAGTGGAAGGAAAATGATGCAGTTAACTTCAAAATACAAATCATAGAAGTGTGGTGTGTCTTTCTAGTAAGGCCCCTATACTATGATGAGGCTAATTCAAGTCCAAAGCAATCAAATAGATTCCATTGGCCTGTTTTTGCATAGCACTTTACACTATATTCAGTCATTCACACTCAGTCTTTGATGGTGGTAAGCTGCAACGTATAGCCACTACTACCCTGGGGCCGACTCACAGAAGCTAGGCTGCCATACAGTAGGTGCCACAATGACTGAGACAGACGTAGCAAGGTTTCGAACCAGCAACCAGAAAAAGAATTTCTACCTCCTGAGCTACTGTCGTCCGGTCAATCGGCAGCTTTCAGATCCCTGTGGTATCAATAAAATATTTTTGAATTTGAATGCATGGAGTGTGCTTTTCTCTAATTTAATCTTTATGTTCAATTCAGATGTTCTGTGAAGGCCTCAGAGGTTTCTAAAGACATCTTGAGTGAACTAATAGCATCTTGAAGTCCAAGACTCACATTAAACAGGTCAGGGAGAAAGCTGTAGAGGAGTTTAAAACAGATTTTAAAACCAAGCTTTGCACTTAACACAATTTTAACACAACTCTTAAAAACCATCCTGTACATGGAAGGAGTATGCCACATCGGCAACGCTACCAAGGCATGGCCGTTCACCTAAACTGAAGAAGGTGGACTGGAAAGGTAAACCCTAAGTGAAATTTATGATGTACTTGCTAAAAGGATTTGTGTGGAGGAAAACTAACAATTTACATTACCCTAAACAGGCTGCTATGGAACTTGGTGTCAGCAGTATCATGTTGTGGCTGTGCTGCACACAGATCTATTGATGTATATTTTTGTTAACAATGTTGAAGACCATATATTTTCCTTCCACATAAATTATGCAGTACTTTCTGTTAACATAAAGCTAAGGCAATATAAATATGTTTGAAAGGTACCCTATTTGTTGAATTCACGTAGAAAAGAAATAGCCATCTATACTGAAGCGAAACCACTACATTTAATTCCTTAAGTTTTTCTTTCCCCAGTTTCTGTGTTGGTTTTTTCCAGCTATGTTCTCCGGTGTCTTTCCATCGCTCAGTCTCTGCAGACTGCTCTTATTTCCACCTTTCTCCCTCAAGTGTGACAGTGTCATAGCAATCATTGCTAACTGCTGGTGTCAGAAGTGGGATTGGGGTTGTTTTCATGCTTGGAATCTCTTTGACAGTACAATACGCCCCCAGACTTGTGCTAATGTGGGGTGAGGAGGAATGTGGGGGGAATAAATATCTGCTAAAGACATAAATGGTTCACACGAATTCACTCCCACCTGCTTGAGACTTAACTCTTTCACACAGGGAGGGAAGGTTTTACACGCCTCCACACTCCAATAGACTTTCACACGTCTCCAGCTGGAGAACTGAGGAGAAATCATATTTAATGCCTTGTATGACGCGGAGAGGCCACAGAAATAGACTACAAAACAAAAGTCCAAAAAAGTTTAAGAAGAAATCTGTATCACACCACACACTTATTTGGAAGATTAGAACAAAACTTACAGGGGAAGAAATATGTCTTTTGTTGGATCAGTCAAACATAGCAGGCTTTTCAGTGTGTGTGAGTGCGTGCGCGCAAGAGATAATAACCATATTTAACATCTTATGACATTCCAATTTCATACATGTTGTCAGAGCAATGCATAGAAGAAAAAAAAGACACTGCTGCATTTTTCACAGGTTCTGCTTTGCTCTTTTGCTCCTTCACATATTTTCATGTCTCTCACATTCTTCTCGCCTCTCTCCCTCTGTCTCCTCTCTCTGTCCGTCTGCTTGTCTTTCACACTCACCAGCTGCTGTGTCCATACTGTACAGTGCGTGCTATTTCTGAATGAAGCTGTCTCATAGTGCAGCCAGTCTGTGCGCACGGCTGAAGCCAGACCACTGCTAGTTCAATGTGGCTGCATTGTAACTGCGCTCATAGACAGAGAAACCCTAATATTGGCACCTGGAAGAGAGAGAGAAACATTACATCTGAAAAGCATATTGTGGGAGAGTTGAGATTATATAAGATACAGATGTTTCTTTGTATTGAAGTAAAGACCAGATTCAGTTTTGATAGAATCATGATTTTTTTGTCCTGTAAAGATATATTTTGGGGTTATTGTTAAAATATTTTCTTGCCCCTTTTATAAGATTATAGGATATCCTTTGTTCTCTCTTATTTGTACAATAGCTCCAATATTAGCTCTCAGGAATTGGGTATTTTATTTTTTTTTACATTGTCTGGTCACTTGTAGTCTTGATTGGCATAAATAAATAGGTCGGGCTCTTTATAGTGAGGTTCTGTGATGTTATTATCAGTAAGAGTTTCCTTATCTGTATTTAAAAAGGTGCTGTCCTACAGCTAGTTTTTTAAAAGGTTGTGAAAACAACAGAGCCGGCGGAAAGCTGACTGCTAGCCAGACGGCAACTCTTGTTTTAGCTGAATTTAGCTACTCAAAATGACTCAAACTGAAAATCTTTCATCTTTGCTATGTTACACAATGCCAGTGCTTATCAATTCCAGTCCTCAGGCCGCCCCTGCTCTGCATGTTTTAGATCCGCCTCTATTTCAGAACAGCTGATCCAAATGTTTGCATGACCTCTTCTGCAGTCATCAAGAACTGCAGAAGCCTGTTAATCACCCACAGATTCAATCCAGGTGTGGAAGAAGGGAAACACCTAAAACATGCAGGGCAGGGGTCCCTGAGGACTGGAATTGAGAAACACTGCACTATGCTAACAAGTATTAAACATGTTTTATTGCAAGAGATCATTGCAACAAGTTTGTTACTGCTTTCTCAGCTGAGTAACATCCACATTAATATTCTAATATGTTGGCGGAAGCTGCTAGCTGTATTAATGTGCCAGCTCAGCTTCAAGCAGGTCGTACCAAGTCTGCCCACAATACAGTGAACTTTTAGATTGGGTGACAACACAAAAATCACTTAACTTAAAAACACATATATACAAACCTATTGTTGTCTTGTGAATATGTAGTTGTTTATTATTTACAAATACAGTTGGTAATAAAATTGTTTTAAACTGTTAAAATTGGCTAAAACAGGATCACCCATCCGACTTGCCTTTAGCTTTCCTTTTCTCCAAGGATTTCTTTTTTTTTTTCACTTCTTCAATTTTCTACAAACTCACAGTGATATCATAACTTTTTAGTTCAGGTAAGAACATTATTACTGATAACTTCATAGAGCTTCACTTGAAAACACCCTGACTATACCCTTGATTATACTGACCGGAGGAAAATCATTCAAAAATCATACTTGTTCAAGCCCCCCTCCATGAAATTCAGATAAAAATTTTTTTAAGTGTAGCTAACAAAAAGAGCAACATTTTCTTGATTAAAACAACCTCTCTTTTTTTTCTCCCTTTTACCCCCAATTTTATTTTTGATCCCATTTTTTTTTTTTCCGTCAGGACTGTCCTCGCCTGGTTCACTTAAGAAGCCGGGGAAGTTTGATTTCAACGCCCTGACTTCCCAGACGAGGTCCCCCCGCATGGCGTTCACACACCACCCGCTGCCTGTGCTGGCAGGAGTGAGACCAGGTGAGAGCCCTGCCATGAAACCAACAACCCCAACACCCCCCTTAAAATCTGAAAAAGAGAGAGAAGGAAAGGGAGTTTTAAACTTGATTCTAGATTACCACATTTACATTCTGCAACTCAAACAAAATGAAGTCCTCAATCGCGTCTGAAAATTTAAATTCTGAGCTTATGGTTGGTAAATTAACAAAAAAGGAAAACTTTCCAGTTCCTCAATTGCAAACTGTAGAGAAGTAACAGGCCTGTGGAGTTTCACATATCCAGTGTTACTGCAATCATAATGGTTGCCATAAATTCCTCTTTCTCTCTCTCTCTTTCAGGCTTTCTCCATCCATCCATTATTACCACCATCTTTGTGCTTCTGTTTTTAATATTATCATTGCATGGTACTAGTGCTGCACCCATGCCTTTGTGAATGATTTGCTTCTCATCTTACTGCTCCATGGATTTGTTTTAATGTCTGTCAAGGTCGGATTATGCATTTAACCAACAAAGCTTTTCGCTCTGAAGGAATGACTTTGAATGAATGTAAACACTTAACCATATGGAGCTGTACAGTGGAAACAGGAACTTTCTTTGCTACAAATGTGAGACAACAAGGCTGAATAACAAGGTCTATCTTTTACATAGTGTACATTAAACCCAATCAATTCCTATTTTCTGCTTTTTACATATACAGTACATACCCAATTCTAATGTAGGTTTATGTTTTTCAACCTTTTCCTGATGCATCAGACATGGTAGGTTTTTGGGATTAGACATTTTAAGTCATTTTCAGCAATATAAAATCTGGAGAAGATGTAATTTCTTTATTTCAAGGATTTTCTTTTACTATTTTTACAGCATTTCGGGGTTGTGGACAACATGACCTTTATTTTTTTAAATTAGGCCTGACAATTCTAGGTGGCATTGATAGCCTAAGTTTCTAAGCATTCCCATTATAAATATTCCTGTCAAATATCCAGACTGGTGTTACAAAACAGCCAATCCAGGAGTGCGGTTCATTTTTCTCAGTGAAGATTGGTTGTACCCTCAAGAGCTGAGATAAGGAAGACTGTGGATGTTGGCTTCTGTGTTTGTGCTAAGCTTTCACTGTGTGTATTAATTCAGATGAAGTTATATTAGGTGTTTGAACTATTGAATTAAGCAGTGTATAATTTTGAAACTTGAGTAGGAGACCCAGATTAAAAATTGGCATGTTTGTTATCAATAAATGTAAACATTTCCATGTGTAATCTCGAGAAACTTGAAAAGTAGCATAACCAGCACATGCCAAAGTCCATCTCTCTGTTGTAACTTAAATGAAGAGCCACCATGCCTCAGTTTCCTTTCTTCGTCAATTATTGACTGAATTTTAATACACTGAAAGCAATGTTAGGTCTGCTTCTGCAGTAATGATGCACATGCCAAAAAATTTTGTTAATGATACCAGTAGCACTTACAATAATTGATTTCACTAATCAGAACAAGTTGAGATTTTTAAAATTTCAAACTGATCAGTCGTCATTCAGAGCTTAACATCAGTCACTAACAAGTTTCTCAGTGAATCTGTAGTTATGCTACACAGTATGTGAGCTAAAACAGGTCCATTGTGCAGTGGAAGACATTCTCTAGAGTTACCAAAATATTACTTCAGTATTTAGGGTAAGTTGTCCTCTTCCCGCTTCCCGACCTGAAAGGGTAACAAACATAGTATCTCTAACAGAATTCCCTCTAGCATCTCCAGTTTGCCAAAAAGTCCCTGTGGAATGGTCTCACTTTTCAAAGAAATAAATATGTCCTCTTCTCTCAGTGCCTGCCCCCCCATTCTATTTGTCTCTCAGAGGGGTAGGTTGGTCTACAGCCAAGCTAGAGCTGCCATGTAAAGGTCACTTAAACGCATTGGCCACCATGTTAAACCGTATTGAATTTTGCTTGTGGAGTTCCCTACAGTATATTTAGAAAATGTATTCTTGTCAGGATATGCACAATTAAGATATGCTGTTTATCTGTACAGTGCAGTCTCAGGTCCCCTTAAGAATCCAAAACACTAGGTTGAATGTTGAGTTGAGATGTGTGTAAAGTGATGGGGGAATATCTCTGCTTCCTTTGTTACTCAGCTCATACACTCTTCGAACTGTATGAGCTTTCCTGGAGCTTTTTATGAAATGGATAGGCTGCAGTGACACAGTATTCACAGATTGTGCCTCAATGCATTTACGCACCTACGCATCAATACACACTTGCATGTTTGTGTGAATTTACACTTTTATGGATGACTTTCTGTGTAAAAATGGCTGCCATCCAAATGGAATGTCCCCCGAAGGCCTTGGTTCCACAAACGTACTGGAGGATGATGGCAGAGAGGAATGAAGAGAAATGGGGGTAGGCAGAGTAGAAACTGAAAAGGTTTAACTAGGCTTCACGGCATGCTCTGGAAGTGTTGAAGCTGTTACTTATTCCTGTGGAGGTCTTGTTAGAGTGGCTGTACTGGGGTTCGGACTGGATAGTTTACACCTGGATTTTGGCTTCAGACTGGCATAGGGAGTTGCCAAATCTACTGATGCCTCATTAAACCAGTGTAGAAAGTCAGCCATCATCAGGTACATTCACATACACTAATAAGCATACAACAATAAATAAATTAAACACATGAAAACCAGAACAACAAAAATAAAACAATTATGAATGTAATCCAGGCCACTGGCAAGAAGATGGGCTGGAAAAATATCAACAATACAAACAAAAAGGGTTAACTCACTTACTTGGAATAATTCACATTAAGTTCACCAGGTTTTCCCCAGCCTAGCTGCTTGTGTCTCCAGTTAACTGAGCCATTTATCAAAACCATAGAATCACAGCGGAGAGAGTGCAATCTAGTTTTTTGTTTGATTTGTACCTGTGTGTTTTTGTGTGTGCGTGTGTTTGTGGTTGGCTGACTCGCTGACTAATGTCTCTGGGAGGTGTTTTGTGGTTGGTTGGGAGCAGAGGAGAAATTCTCTTCCAAGCTTCAACCTACTGGGCAGAACCACACAAGGATGTGCTCCTGATGGATTGCACATCACTGACAAGCAATAAAACAAAAGTGGAAAAACCCAGTGAGTTTGAGGCTCCAGTAAACCCTTGTGGTTACTTTGTGTGGGCAAGAGAGAGAGCAAGAGAGAGAAGGGGAAATGAAGATGGAGTAAAAGATAATTTAGCATCCTTCCATGAAGCGTAGAGACTGGATTGTAAAGATAAGCTAGCTTTATCGGAGTTCCACAGAAACCTCTTGAGTTGAGCAGGCATCTTGATGCAGTTAAAACTAGACATGAACCAAGAAATAGGCAGGTGGTTGGAATCTGTCCACAGCTTGATAAGCTCTTACTGGTGACTTTTTTTTTTTTTTTTTTCAATCAGTGAATGCACTGTACACTACCAGGTCCCACTAACAGTTCTCTTTTGTGTTGATGTAGCTTTGAGTGAAAAAAAGTTAGCCATTTTAAGTTACCATATTTTTAACAAGATGTTGCAATGTTTCTGCATTTCATTTAGTCTGTGATATAGTGAGAGAGCAAGACTTCAAATGGGAGTTCAAAGACACTATACAAAGTTGATCGTATAGTGTCTTTGTCCTTTTGAGCTATAAAAATATGTTACAGAAAATGCTGGATTTGGAAATGTTTGCAGCATTTGGGAAACCTTAGAACTAAGTTCTACCTTCTCAAGGGAATACACATTGAGTCAAGCTAAAGACACTAAGTGCTTATATAAGATGCTAACGACATTTTAAAGTGCGAACTCTATAATCATTTTCCTGGCGTGACCTCTTCATTGCTCCTAAGAAAAACAATTATTAACCACCAATAAGGTTGGAAAAAATATTTTGAATGCTCTTCTTATTTTAGTTCTTCAAAAGAAATGGAAATTTGTTAAAATTGCTAGGTTCAAGATGTACAAAAATAAGAAATCATTCCCAAATTTCTATTTAGGACATATGTCTGTCCTAAATATTGACACACTGGCAATGCTGCATGCTAATATAAATGGCTGAATTGTTGAGTATCTTATTTTGTTTTGTTTCTGATGAAAAAAATCTGATTTGGTATCCTCTCCTTACTTTTCTCTTCCTCCTCTTTTCTGTCTTGTCCTTTATATGGTCTTTTTTCTTAGGGAGCCCTCGTGCCTCAGCTTCAGCCCTGCACTTCCCTTCCTCCTCTATCATCCAGCAGTCCAGCCCATACTTCACCCATCCTACCATACGCTACCATCACCAGGACCCACTTAAGGATTTTGTGCAGTTTGTGTGCACGGATGGCACAGGACAGCCCAGTGCACAGGTAGGTAATTTTTTTTTTTCTCTAATCCATAAAGGATGGAGGGCCGACTGTGGAATGCTGTGCTATGTAGCATCGTAGTTTGTGATGCAAACTCACGCAAAGGAAACTGATTTAAATCACAAATTACTGAATTAAAGGAACATTTTGAGCAGTGTAGTACCACAAAAAAAATAGGAGAGAGATCCAGATCACCTTTGACTCTAAGATTCAGTACATTCTACATATTCTGCAGTTGGTCTGAAAGAGATCTTGTTTATCAGATGTGCAAATAGAGGTTTTGGCCAGAACTGGCAACTGGCATTTGGTCAGCTGTAGAGCAGCAGGGCATCAAGCTTGGGGCAAGCCAGCTGAGGATTTGTAGCAGCATTAAGATTTGTACTGTTTGTAGAAATAATTATCCATGGAATGAACCCAAATGTGACCTTTAAGTATAAAGGTGCACTCCAGGAACAAATATTTCTGATCATGACTTTTTTTTTTTTTGTTTTTTACAATTTTACTGTTTTGTACTAAAACAGTGTTCTCTCAAGATACACAACACCTGTCACAATCTATTTGGCAATGTATGAGGATTTTGTTGCTTAATGACTGGTAGGGGATCAAGTAATATAAATGGAACAAAGCAATTCAGCATTAGATATCTGAGAGCTACCCTCTGTGCCGATCTACTGAAACACAACATTCGGGTAAGTGTTTATTTGGAACGAGGTATAAACTAAATGCCAAAGCTCCCGGAGGCTCAGAGGGAGCTGTTTTAGGATTGCATACACAAATCTGATTATGGTACCTCTGCTAGCCCAACTTCATGCCCAGCTTTATTGTCAAGGCGGTTAACTTCTTGACCCTTGAGGGAAGGTTCTATATGCTCTGACACAAGTGCAGAGTAGTACTGTAAACCTTTACTGTAAACTTGACCTTTTGAATTTCACATTGAATTATCAAGCCTTGTTTTTTGTTATCTTTAAACATTTATTCTCATTACTTTTCAAACTAAAATTTATGTATCATTTTATCTGTAACATACATGTACTGAAGACACAGACACCCATCCAGATAGACATCCTTTGCACACAGTGCTGATTTTCCTTTTTTTTTTTTATAATTTCCAGTTCCTACATTTCACTATAACTTCTCCTAACAATCCATCACTATCCTTAAATTAATCACACCATCTGTCTTTCTCCCCTGTGTGTGAGATTATGTTCATCACTTTGATAATTTACAAAACTTAATCCTGTATATGTATTTCAATCACTTTCAACAACTTAATGGTATCTCTACAGTGCCTTTTCGTACTCTTGCACTTTTTCACATTTTGTCTCAAACCACAAATCTAAACATTTAAATGGGATTTATGTGATAGACCAACAACACAAAGTAGAGCAGAACTATTAGAAAAATTAGACATGGTTTTTAATTTTCAATGCAATCTAGTAAGTGTGTTGTGCATTTATAGTAACACTATAGTCAATATTTTATACTTTTTAATACTTTGAGGACAGCCTTTCATTATACTTATAGTTGCAAGTTTTTTTGAGGTATGTTTCTACCAGCATTGAAAGTATTATTATTATTATTTTTTTTTTTTTTTTTTTTGCCAATTCTACTTGCTAAATCTCTCAAGTTCAATCAAATTGGTATTTGTGATGAGTCATTTTAAGGTCTTATAAAAAAATCTCAATTGGATTTACTTTTGTACTTAGGCTTGACCATTGTAACTTATTAAAATGCTTTTGATCCAAACCAATCTATTGTTTAGGCCTATGGGGCCTTCACAGAAGCAGCTATATTTACTACATTGAATAACACAGATTGGCTCTGTTTACATATTAGATTAGGTCTGAAGGCCATTGGTTTATTTAAGGATATCAGAGTGAAATGAATAAATAAACATCATACTTTTAAGATTTTTATTTGAAGAAAATTTTGGAAAACCACGTATAATTTTCCTTAAGGCTTGTGTACTACTTTGTGTTCTTCCATCACATCAAATTTTAACAAAATTCATTGAACTTTGTGGCTTAAATACAACAGAAAGTGAAAAAACAATCGAAAGAAACTTCTTCGCAAGGGACTGTGTGTGTGTGTGTGTGTGTGAGTGTGTAAGGCTCCCTGTCCACTGAATTGTCTTGGGGTGTGCCCTCCTCATCCTATCTGTATGGTCCATCTGCAGCCAAATGGAGGTGGCCAGAGCAAAATGCCGGGCTCCTTCCTGCTGCCCCCGCCACCCCCGGTGGCGCGCCCTGTGCCCCTCCCTATGCCCGACTCTAAAACCATCAGCACGCCCACTGACGGTGGACTCAACTCACCCGCATCGCCGTGTAAGTCACTCCCCACTCCCCTCCACAAAAGATGCCCAGTCTCCCCCAAAAATGCAAGCCTGTCCAAACCAAAATTTGCAGTAAATTTATTCTGTAGTCATCCTTCTAGAACATGAAGTTTGTAGGACCCAAACAAGTGCAGCCATCATAGAAGTTCCAGCATTATGTGTGGTATCACTTTGTGCCATTTATTTGTGTAATTCTTCAATAAATGTATGAAATATCTGGAACCTCTATTATGGCTACTCTGGCAGTGGTTAGTTTCAGCGGTTTGAGTTTTCGATTAGGTTGCAGTCTGCTCAAACACCCAGCAGCCCCCATGAAACTTACAGATTTGCTTGCCTTCCTCTTATCAAATGTACATTACCTGAGTGTACAAGCAACCAGTGATATTGTCAGGCCAGAAGCCCACGCCTTTGCCAAACCAGAGATCCTCTGTCACGCTATCTGCAGCCCTTTTCAGACATGAGTTTGTTGTATAAATGCCTTCATCAAGCTGTTAAAAGGCATAATTCATGTATTCATACATTCAGGTCATATTCATGTTATTCTTACCTCATGGTTTTAATAATAGATACTCTAAACAGTGATGGACATAGATACTGTGTGCACAAACTGTACATATATATCTATTTATATGTAGATGTAACACTGAAGGCCTACTAGATTTGGGACTTTCATTCAAATAAATACATGTTGTTTTGCCACAGACATGCCTATTAGAATGTCATGTGTACTGCATAGACTAAACTATAGCAGCACTAAACAGTAGCAGCTAAAAAAGGTTAATATCCAAAATGAAAATAACTTGCTTTTTGTTTCTAACAGAAATGAAATTTAGCTTGGAGCTAGTAAAAATCAGTTTTTCTTTTGTTTTTTTTTATCCCACTGGGGATAATGTTTTAATCATCACATGTCTGCCCCGTCTTTAGCATCCAAAATGCTAAATTAGACAGCCTGATTAGGAGCATGTCAGAAATGGTTGCATAGGGAGCACAGATGCCGTCCAATTTAATGAAAGCAGTTCATGTCTGAAAGGGGCTCACTTCTCCACGCTTTGAAATTCAGTCGTCTTTTCTCTCTCCATGTCTTTGCAAACCAGTTCTGCTTCCTTCCTCCACCTTTTCTCTCCCTCTTTTTCTCTCTAGTTTTAGATTTTCTCTTTGCTCCACAAGAGGCAGTGTAGTTTCTCTCCTTTCTTTTGGATATGTTTGGTAGTTTGCAAAAGGAGAGCAGAGCCTATTTCCTCTCTTGCTCCAAGCCTTTGATCAAAGCAGCCTTTGCATGTCCCTCTGACATCTGCAATACAATCTACCCTTGTCTCATTTCTTTTTTGCTTTCTTCCTTTCTTTTTTGTGTATATATATATATTTGCTCATACTTTCCTTTCTTTGTTTGTTTTCCTTTATTTTTCTCTTTTTTCATTTTTAAGGGAACAAAATTAGGGCAGTTGGCGTCGACTCCAAAAAGACTCCATGCCCCACTTCACAAAAGCAATCCCCTTGCCATTTTCACACAAATCTCATAACAATTAAAAATTGGGAACAAACTAGACAAAAAAGTCACATCATTGCAAGAAGGAATGTCTGTAAACATGAAGAGGAAAATCTAATCAAACCTGTTTAATTAGTGCTATGCTGGGGGAGTGCGTAAGAGGAGTGTGATCTGAGAGCGGTGAGGCTCTGGTTGGTTCCATCCCAAACAGGTGCGGTGCGAGAGTCGGGTCATGGGAGAGGCACACCAGGAGGGGGCGCTGGACAGAGCAACCAGGGCTCCTTTTTCTTTCTTTTTCTTCCCTTCCTTACATTTCAGCTTCTTCTTACAGTTTCAGATTAACCTGTCAGACCTATTTATTTATATTAACATCTATATAAATAAATACGGAGATGTTTCGTAATTTTTTTTTCCCTCATCCTGATGACCGTTATCACTGTAAAGTTTTTCTTTCCCTTTAATTTTTTGTTTGTATAACTTAAAATTAATCATAAAGCACATGTAAACATGCATACAGATGCATATGGTAACGCTCACACATGCATCAGTTTCCAGTCCTGTCACTGTCACCCCTACGCATCCCCATCCCCTCTACTCGTTCATATCAAGTACAGCAAAGGTTCCTCTCAGCCACCATGTTGGAGTCCTGTTAGCACAACTGCCCTAAATTTGATCCTGTGGCTTAACTGAGTGGTACCCCTCACCCCCAACCCTCTCCCCCCATCCAGCCCTTATTCTATTAACTGTGAATTAGTTATAAATAGCAATGAGTAGTGTTCCACCATGTGACGTCCACACTATTTTCTCACTGGTTTTCTGAAAACCCAGTGGCTTCTAATTGAGGCCAGGGGGCTGCTGAGGAGTGTCTGTTTGCAGACTGTTTGCCCCTCTTTCAAAAACAATCAAATGGTGGGTTTAAATATATTAAAATGAATCTGCCAACAATGTGGACAAATAACTACTATCCAATGAAGAATCAGCATTCTTCCCTCTTAATGACTTTTCCAAGAAACTCATTTGACAGAAATATACAGTCACACCCTTAGCAGGTTAATTATCACTATATTCAATCTTAAAGAAAACAATGATGAGAGCATCAGACTCTATTACAGGCTGAGTGTGTATGCGTGTGTGTAAAAGCATGTACACACTTGTATCTCTCTGTTTGTAGCATACTCCACGCCAGGCTCCACAGCTCCCAACCGGTTTGTCGGCATCGGAACACGGGACAACTTTCTGAATATCCCCCAGCAGACTCAGGTACCCTGCCAGCCTCCCTCATTTACTAAACATCCACATATCCACCGCCTCCTCCTCCCTCTTTGTTTGTGTCTTTTTCCTCCTCTTCGCTCATCACCCACTATAAGCCCGACTTTGCACTTTGCCATTTATAGATGCACCTTCTCAAGTGACAGGTTTTGATTAAAGAGGCATGTTCTTTAGAATGAAGGCCATGATATAAAGGCAATAGTTAATCAGTTGATCTGTTTTAGCAGCCTGCTAAGGTTGATAATTAGTTATGATATTTGTCACAGGTTTTCTGAAATCTAAACTTTGGCACTTCAAGGGTTAACTTTTTCCCATCTTTTTCCGTTCTGTTTCTGCTGAAAAACTATTTTCCTTCTCTCCAAACTTTCTCTGCTACATTGAGTGTTGCCCATGTATCAAGGCCTTCAGTTTCAGTATTGGTTTACAGTGCCTGTACCACAGTAGATTCCCCACAGTGAGAGTAAGCAATGCCAGTTCGTTTTAGCTCCAGCAGTGTTGATTTATCTCTACAAGGTCCCACAGTGTGTGTTAGTGCAGCGTGTGAGGCCAGCAGTGCACTACATTGTGGTTTCAGCTTTGGCTATGCTCTGCCACTGGGCTGCAGTGTCTTGGGCCTCCTCCATCACCAACACAACTTTTCTCATTAGGGGCTAACCGCACCTGCCTGCAGCCAACTCAGCTCTCCCGTCCTCCCTACACACACATGGAAACGATCTGCGTTTCTGGTCGGCACGCCCCCAGCCCCCCCGGTGCATGATCTGTCCACGTTCCCCATGAGCTCCTTCTGCTTCCCAAGCCCCCCACCTGCACCACTCTTCCACAGATGCAGCTTTGGCACTAAGGGGACATCCAAACACGGTCCAAACATGATTTAACGTGTACGCACATACACTTTAGCGCTGAGACAAAAATCCTACCCCACATTCTGTGCCCTACAATAAAGAACTTACTTCTCCCTAGCATGCCAGTTTTCTCTTGTTATCAATAAAAAAATCATTTAAAAATTTGCACTTAAGCCATTTCTTTTAGATTTCTGCTATACACAGTAACAACATAGGCACTGATAGCATCAGCTCTCAGTTAGCTGAGCCTAGTAGGTCAGCTCCAGCCTCAGCTTGTGTGAGTAGCAGAGGTCTCTGCCTGTCCTGCTGTTCTCTGGCATATGGCGAGCTTCAGACGATGGCCCTGCCAGCCCGCCTTGAGGTCTGCAAGCCAACTAGCCAAGACAGAAGGAGAGAGCCTTCCCACTGTTGTCAGAGTAATGAGCAGACAAAAGCTGGTCTGAGGAGCTCTCTGGTGGCCAGGCGTCAGCTATGCAGGAAAGGGGAAGGGAAGATATGGAAGCCTGGATGAAAAACAAGAAAGAACGGGACAGTTGAAACGAGAAGGAGTTAGTTGAAGCTCGCTGCACTCCACAGTCACGTCCCGACTGTCTGGTTGCCAGCAGCAACCAGACATGATGTCATAGGCAGTTGAACTTGGACTTGAAAGAGGGGGGGGGTCAGGGGGGTCTCTTTCCATTGCCAAGGATTACATTGAGAGAGTTGAAGTAAAAGAGAGAGGAAAGGAAAAAGCTTGGTGGAGCCAGCAGAAGGAGGTGTTATCTACAGACACCAAGATCAGACAGATGTGTTGGGGATGAAGAAGTTTGGGAGGATTGATACTTTCTTAAGGTTTACTTATGTATGTGGGGGGGCAACAGAGTTTGCTGTTGAAGGTGCGGTGAGTAGCTGCTCTCTTTAAGCTGAAGTCTGTGGAATGTCACAAGCTGCCAGAAGCTCTCGGCCTGTGCCAAAGCCTCTACTCTGCCATCTTATCAGACTGAGAAACCCGATCTCTGGACTAGCTGCTCACAGAAGCTTTATATTGTAGCCTGAGAGCACTCTGGCCCACAGTGCACACACATAGTAGTAGGATCACCTTACATGTAAACTGGTAGCAAATGATAGAGTCGCTGCAGTCCTTTGCTGGCGAAGTGGAAAACTAAATAGTGACACAAGTACTGCTAACTTTGTAAAAATACAACTGTTATATTTTAAAAAGTAAGCCATGTGACATTACCTGTGAGAGGAAGGTATGAAATTGAAAACATCTTTGTATTAAATGGGACAGCTGAGCTCGACTAATGTTGCAAAAGGAGTAGAGGGTCGCCCTCTAGTGGTTGATGAATAATTCAGATATATGGTTCTAAATATGCTTTATCTATTTCACAAAAACGCCTACTTGGTTTTTTTCACCAAAGCGGTTCCCTTGATAAACTGAACCTGTGTTGTACTGACTTCTTAAATGGTTCTTTTAAATAACACACCAGTTTGGCGCAATCTCTTAAAATGTCCTCCAGTAAGTGTTTGACCGTTCTCCTGTTACATTGTGATTTCTGTAGACAATCATAGTTCAGAGTGATGGCTTAACTACACAAATCACACTATTTATGTATAAATCTCTGAAAAACAAATTACTTATTAAGATAAATTTAAGTAGTTTTAAACAACATGCTGTTTGTCAATAGACCTGCCATGTCAGGCTTTAATCCACTTATAACTGTGTGTAAGCTGATGTCAGCCAAACATTTATAGCAGAGAAGAAGAGCTTGTGCTATTTCAATGCCAATCTGACCTTTTGGTAATGTTTTACCATGAATTAGGTAGATTAAAAACTAAATCAGGAGTTTAGTAGTTTTCGAGATGACAAGCATAACATTTTTGATTGCCAGTGTCTGTTAACCAGTGTTCAGTTCAGTGTAGCCCTGGACAATCCTGCTGTGTATTCATTCTGCCAAGAGTTTGATCCTAAAATACTTTTACTTGCTTTTAAGGTAAGGTATATAAACAAAGCACCAGAAATAAAATTCAATTTTAAATACAAATACAATAATGTTCTATTCATTTTAATATCATAAAAATGTTTATTTATCTCAGTAACTCAAGTCATTAAGTGGAACATATTTTATAGATTACAAAGACTACAAAGTCTTTATTTTTGTTAATTATGTTGATTTTTGTCTTACAGATGACAACAAAAAATTAAACATAACAAAAACATCTAATACTGTAGGGAGTACTTAATAAAAAGTATGTTTAGTAGCTGCTTAAAGGTTATCAGTTTCAAAAGATACTTACAAACGAGCCTCATTGCAATGCATATTGAATTTTACTTAGTATGACTGTATATGTTTCAAAAATATTAATGCTTATGTATCCGTTCACATTACATTTTACACAATCAGAAAGGTGACTAAGTGGTTAGAAATAACTAAAAACAAAATGTGTTATTGTTAAACGAAATTTTTTGTTCTTTAGATTTTTTTTCATCTTCCTTTTATAATCTAGTTAAAAATGAATGCTGGAACAGTGATTTCTACCGAGGTTTTGTGAATTTAACCATTTTCACTTTACTTTTATATTATAATTAAGCTCATGTATATATGTGAAATGTTCTCTGTTCAAAATGAATAACTTTTCACACCTTGCCATGCTTTTCTCTGCATGCTGCTTGCAATGATTGAATTGGGTTAATTGATTGGAAGTATGAATGCCCCGCGAAGGTGTAAAATCTTAAGCAAAACATGTTTTCTGTTTTTTGTTTTTTTTTTCTTCACAGTCCTGGTTCCTCTGACAAGGCCTCTCTGAAGCAACAGCTAAATGTGTGTCATGAAAATTGGAAATTTGAAAAACAAAAACGCATCATCGCTGATAAAGAACAAACTGCTGACACTAAAAAGGTCTTTCTCGCCAAACACTATTGAAAGTACTACTACAGAAAATGGAAAAACCCCACAGCGCCCCAAGAGGACTCCCACTCCAACACGATTCGAATAGGACTGTTTGTCCCGTTTTCATGGAGGAGGCTCCAATGAGATTGAACGGACAGACTCAGAATGCAGGGAAGAGGAAGAGGAGGAACTGTCTCACAAACACTTTGAAATGGCAGAAAGGAAACACAATGTAAAAACCTGACAAATGACCAATTTAACATTTGTTTATCTTTCTTTTATATACATATATTATATATTTCTTTTACATTTTGTTGTCTCCACAATGAAACTCCATGCATTGGCTGGGAGATCCAAACAAAAATGAACGTAACAACAAATGGCGGAGTCAGATGTGCAAGTTGAAAAGATCACTACCCACATTTCATACGTGCATATCCGTAAATTTTATTCTGCACATCTCTCCCCCAGCGTCACGGTCCCACTTTCCACCCACTGCCCCACATCCCACCATCACAGCTGGAGCTCAAGAGTTAACTACAGCCTCATACCTCCGTGTCAGCACACTCTGCCACTCCACTCACTCAGCCCTGAGCCCCTTTCATTTCCGATTGGCCAATCATGGTGACACCATCTGATGGTGTGACATATATGCACTAAGTGGCTGGTCTTTGTTTACCTGTCGAATAATCAGGGCGTCCTGCTAGTAGGAGAAGTGAAAGCCATGAGGCGAGTGCAAGAAAGTGAACACACGACAGACAGTCATAACACTAATTCTACATGTGCTCTTTCGTCCCCTCACCTATGCACTATTAATTCATTTTTAATAAGGGATGAATCATGTTGCACATCAGTGGTCAGATGAGTGATTGGAGGAGAGGACTGAGGTTGACTGTCACCATAGGGATGAAGCTGTGTTAATGTCTTGGCCCCTAAACATGACACATTCTCAGTCACAAGCATGCACACAATCACCCTATTATCCATCAACAGCAGTGCGCGCACAGCATCAGCTTCAGTTTATTAGCTTTAATTTTGTTTTTCTTGCAATTTCTTTCAGATTTGGTTTTGAGTTTGTATCACCTGGATTGTTTTGCACCTTCTCTTGCATGTCATGCCATCATGCGTTTCTGTAGTTTGCAGTTATTCAATAAGTAGCACACTCAGACTTTAGCAGCAGTTTCTCAAACTTCTCACCAATGGACAGCACAGTGGCAACAGCTCATCACATGCATCCCTTGCATTGCTTCATGCTGTATCCCAATCACATGAACATCCAGAAAACAAGCACACACACATACATACACATATACAAAATGCACACTAAAACCACCGGCAACCTGAATAAAAGGGAAGCCTTTTAAACTTGGTTCTCCAAACCGCCTTTGTTAATGGTTTTTCATTCATTTAAAGGTTGTTTTTTTTTTTAATTTGAACTATTTTTATGTAAATGTTCACATTAGAATCGCTGTTATTTTCATCATGACACAATCCAACTCACAAAAGCTGACCTCACAAAATAACTGGACTGCCGGGCTATTGGTTCTGTTTTGCAGGGATAGTAAACTGGGCTGTGAGAGGACTTTCTGGGTCTCTATAGAAACATTAGCTCTATGTACAGCAAGTCTACGACAATATATGGAAGTGCCTCTGTATTCCCTCCATGCAATTAGTAATTAACTTGACTTCAGGTTCTATTCCCGTATATAAGCTAAGGCTACAGGGAACGTTGGTGTTGGTGCATGTGGAAATCTTTGGCCCAGGACGGATGTTCATAGAGGACTGCAACCATTTTTTTTTATTTCTTATAAAGACAGAGAGATAATATACATATATATTTATGATGAATGCTTCTTTTCCACTTTTACTCCTCAAGCTTGTTGGCAGTCTAGTTATTTTCTGAACTCTTACCCCCCCACACACAATCCGTTTCAGTAAGATCGCCTTGCTGTTTCGAATCAAAACGACACACACCATCGCCATCTGCATTATAATACCTAGATGATCATGTTAAAAAAAAAGAATCGACCGTAGGTTTGAAGAAAAGTGTTTGTTTTTGATGGAAAGTATTATTATTGAAAATAATGTGTCGATTGAGCCACGTGCAATGCATTGGGTAGATCATTGTGTTTGTCTGTTAGAGATTTTTAAGAAAGCTACAAGAAAAGAGAAAAAAAAATTGTATTTGTTTCAAGTCCGTAAGCTCCGGGACTCTAAACTAGAGGGCCATGAAAAATCCTAGTCTTTGTAAGTTGGGGGTATTTGTTTTTATTTCTTTTGTCTCTTTTTTAAAATGTTTTATGTGTAATCATTTGTTTATAAAAATGTGGGAGGGCTGAAGGAAAAAAAAATAATCTACACAGCTTCAAAACAGAATCTATCAAATGAAAACTGGTGCTTTAACACTATAAATCCAGATTCCTTTTCAGAACTATTATAAATGAACAAAAATAACAGACCATTTAGGAAACAGCATTATTCCTCTCTCTTTGTATTCTTCTCTTTGTATCTAGTATGGGGAGAGGTTCCTGTTCCTTAAGGTTGTGACACAAAAGGCATTCTGGTTCAACCTTTCGAAAGAAGTAAACCCTAAACAGAAAACTTAGCCATGCACTGCCTGAAACTCACCAGCAAAAGCGAAACAACCTTCCCAGTTTCATTCTTTTTTCTTTTTTTTTTTTTTCACACAAAACATTGGCATAAACAGCTGAAATTATTCTCTTCCTCCTGATGCTTCACATTCATAATCCTCATTTCTTTTCAACCTTTTCGTGAATCCAGAGTTGGAATTGGAGTTCTGGTGCTGATGTGGATACTGAACGTCTGTACAGATAACATAATGAGAAAGGGGGCATAATAGCATCTAATCAGGCAGAAATAAGAGGTCTGAGCCATTTATATAGCAGTCAGCAAGGTGAGCCTCTCCCCCCTTCCTTTCCACTCCCTCCTTTGTAAATGATGACTCTTATAGTGCTTGTGCCGTAGTGTATAGTTTCCCAGCTGTAAAGGTTGTCCCTTGAAAGTGCCTTTTGTTCACAGACTCCATTTTGTAATTCAAAATGCCCCTTTTTTTGTTTAGTTTTTTTGGAAATGGCTTTAGGTTGCAGGTTGCCCCTGAGTGTCACAAGGCAGCAAAAGGTTGCTGCCCAATCAGCGCTCAGGGAAAGCTCCTTCCTCTGGCTGTAAAATGAATCCCCTCTTCAATGTTCCTCCCCTCTATCCTTACTTAATTTTCAAAGCTGTGTATCTATATGTTTATAATATATATATAGATATGCGCCTTTGTAAAGTACAAAAGAAAACTGGTGTGAATTAGTTCTTTACTTTTTATTGATAAATGATGAAAAAAAATTCAAATAGGCAAAAAAAAAAAACTTGTTCTTGTTCAACTCTTGCTTTTGTTTTCTTTTCCTCTGTCTCCACTGTCTGTTTTCTCTTAGGCACTGGAGTAGTCTGTAACTGTGTCCGTCACTCTCCGTCTCTCTCGCGCGCGCTCTGTCCCGCCCTCTCCGCTGTGGCGAGGGTAAAAATAGAAGAAAAAAAAAAAAAACGAGAAAAAAATATTTGCAGAGGAACTTTTTGTCTGAGCAGAATGCAGTTAGCTCACATGTTATTCTTGTCTGTATGCTTCACATTGTATTACCATACCCATCTTCTTCAGCTTCTCCATTCAGCAGCTAATGTAAGTGAACAAATTACACTGATGGGCTGTTGGGGGTGTCCTTAGGTGGGTTCAGGAGGTACGGCAGAGTTTAAGGGTGTGTGCGCAAGAGAAGAGAGAGGTTTACAAAGAAGACTGATGGGGTTGACAGGGCTGAATGAACTGCTATGGCGAGGTTGGTAAGGGGCTGCTCAGGCTAGGATAAGAGTTTGAGCTTTTCTTTTGGCTATTTATATTATGGGTTTGTTCTATACCCCCTTTTTGTTCCCTTTTAATTAGGAATTCTTTTTCATATTTGCTATCAGGGTATGCTGTCATTTAGGCTTCCTATGAGGAAGCTTCGACCTGTAAAATTAAAGCTACAAGCACCTTATAACCGGAAATGTCCCACATGAGGCTGAAAGGGGTGGTTTTATTTCCTTGGTTAAAATCTCATATCAATCCTAACCAAACTTTTCAAAGAAAGGTATCGTTGTTTACGGCAGGTTCCACACTGTGAAACCCTCAGCAGTATTAGCCACCTACCACGCAACAACCAGATCGCTAAAAACGCCACCAAGAACCTGATCTCTGCTTTGAGAGGATTCAGGAAGTCCCTCCCCGTTTCACCTCTGCCCACCTCATGCTGGACTGCTCCGTCTCTTTGTTTTGTTGTTTATTTTGGTCTTCTGATCTTCTTAATGTGTATGGTTACTGGTGAAATAGGCAGCCCCCCACCCCCATCTCCAGTGCCCCCCTGCCCCCTGATCCCTTGATTCCCAGCTCTTCTGCACCCCTGTTAGTATCCTCAGTGCAGCCCCACTTCTTTGTAAGAACACCCCCAGAGCTCTAGGTGAAATGCATGTGTTAATTACAGTTTCTTTTCCATAAGAAGAAAAACACAGTTTGAGAAGAGCAGCACCTGATTGAATAAAAAGGATGTTCTTGACTGTACCACCCTGCTGTGTCATGTCTTTCTTTCTTCCTGGTGCCTCCAGATGGAGTGGAACTGAATATTAAAGGGTAATTTCTGGGATTCAAGTATTTTTTTCCCCCATTTATTCCTATTGAACCACAGTCATGAGAAACAGAAAGTACATCCTCTTTCAGTTGTTGGGGTTATTACATATCTGGACATGTAAAAATTATCTTGGCTGTGAAGTTGTACTGTCATGGTCTTCTAAACTCCAAAACCAAAATTATTTCAAGGAAGGCCATGTGTGGAATAGGTGGTTTGTTTCTTGAACGCACTTCCAACTTGATTGTATTGATTGTAGTTTATTTCTAGCAAAAAAAATAGAACAATAAAAAATTTCTTACAATTTAGATGAAAACAAAAGTTAACAATCTGATCTTACAAGTTCAAAAAGTGTAAATAATTTTGGTTTTGGGGCTTAGAAGGACATGACATTTAAGACAAAAATTATTTGACAAAGTTACCAAAGTAATTTTAACAATTCCAAACACAAAAATACAGACTTTGGTTCCAAACCAGCTTATTTATTCTGAATCTCATTAAAAAACTAAATTGATAGAACTTACACTTTCACAAAAATTCAACACAAATGGCAACAACATGTATAAGACTCATGGTCTTATAACCCTTCCCAGATTAAGGGACAGCAACAGTTGCATCTCTAAACTACTGGTGACCTTCTTCTTTGCTGTTGTGCTGAAAGAAACATGTGCGCTCCAGACCAGCATACTTCTGTTTTTATAGAGGCTTTAAACACCAGCACCTGCCAGCTGCTTTCCCTCTGAAAGCCTACCGTACAAAGGTTTTTTTAAGCTTCAGTTTTTGTTTGATAAATAAAATCATTTTAGAACCTGCTGCTGCTAAAACTCAGTTAATCTAGATTAGGATTTCATACAGTATATGCTAGATTTAAAAGAGGGTTTACATTATTTTCTCCAACTTAATTTTAGCTCTCTCATTGTCAAACACTACTTGGTCCTTATGTTTCTGACTCCTCTCTTAATTCTGTAAAGCAATTTCACTTTTTTGTTTTCCCTATCAAATCAGTAGATGTATTATTTTCCTTGTGAGATATTACTAGTTGCACTGTGAAAATATACTGTGAAGGTAAAGCCATGCTTACCTCCAACAACACTTGAATCTTTAGCATTCTCACTTATGCATCATCAGTTTGTCCTGAAACACTAAATTATAACAAAAAAAATTGAGTTTAAGATATAAAGAAATGTTTTGATGACAAAAAACACAGTCTAAAATTTAATTCAGTTTATTTATATACTGTAATTTCTCAACAAATATTGTTTTAGAGAAACTCACAAGGAATAGAAGTTACATTTCTACTCAGTCCAATTCAGTCAAAGAAAATTAAAGGAAAGTATTGATTATTTACTTCAATGAATTATTCCATCCTATGCATGAACAAGTGACAGTGGAAAAAAATAAATCCTAAAGGCACATATTAAATAAAAATATATCAACAAACTAAAACATCTTTAGAAATGCAATTGCAAAGAAAGTCACTAACTTACTGCAGATTTTCTCTACAAAACATATTGAAATGTTAAATTTGTCTTTAAAATACATTCTTCTCCTGTGCAAAAACCTTGCTTTCATAAACAAAAATTCTCAAAGTGAAACATATTTATCATGTAAAAAAAACCCAAAGCCGACCAGCATTACACACGGTGTGTTAAAGTATAAATATATGAGCTAAACGGATGTTCACACACACTCCAGATGTCCTTGGCTCAGTGTGTAGGCCAACAGGTTTTCAGCTGCGAACAAAGCTTACCATATGTCTAATTGTTGAACATACACCACTGAGTCTTATTACACTTATAATAGAGCAAGAATAAACATGGTTTGAGCTAGAACAGTGTTTCTTTCATTTATTTTTTATTTTTTTATAATCATTTTTTTCTCCGAAGAGTTTTTTGCAGTGCTAGTTGCTCGCATTTTTTTTTTGTGACAGTGGGCTGACGGGAGGGGGAGGGAGAGGGGGGAGGACATGCAGCAAAGGTCGCCGGGACCAGGAGTCAAACCCGCGACGTCCGCGTCGAGGACTAGGGCCTCCAAGCGTGGGGCGTGCTAAACCCCTGCGCCACCACAGCACGCCCCTCTTTCAATTTTTTTTATCAACTATGTGTTTTGGAAACAAGATGATAAGCAACTGAGAATTAATAAGAAGGAATAATCTGAATTTTAACATAAAAATAAACCAACAGAATGAATTTCAATCTGAGAAGTAACTACCCACTGCAAAAACAAACAAAAAAAGAAAAACAAATTCACTTTAAATCCGGTATTACACAACTCTGACACTCTTTTCTTTGGTGATCTATTATTTATTATCTAGCCTCTCATTTATTACAATAAACGAGAGGCTCTCAATGGTATTATATCCACAAAATGAATTGAGCCAGCTGTCCCCCTGTGGAACTGCAAGTGAAGGGAAAGTAGAAGAAAACTGACAGCTCATTGTGAAAACTGACAGCTGACTGATTAGTCAGATGTCTCTGACTAATCACATGCTTCAAGGTTATCGAGTGTGCCCAAATTTACTTCTACATTGCACAGTTATAAGAAAACATCTTAAAAAGATAAGATTTGCTATGAACAGTAAAAACAGTCGGTTTTACTGTAGCCCAATATTTGGACAGTCTGACCAAAGCAATGCCTCTAATTTGTCCCTATCGGCATAATGTTCAGTCATTTAAACTGAACACAGTACATATTCTTAACATAACTTAAGCACTTCTTGAATGCTTAATGTCATCATCTTCATCCATCGTTTCATTTCCTTCAGGATTTGGGGTCTCAGAAGGCTGGGGATGAGAAAACACATTAATGCATTTCAATAAATTATAAAAATCAACAAAGGTTTGTTTATGGAACTAATAGAATTTAAAAATAGAAACTCGCACAGATTCAATATATTCTGATTTAGTTCAAGTGTTTACTTATAATTACAGGTTACAGCTATTAGGAAAACAATTGAATAATAACACAATTATGAGGAAGTCTGATGACTTATCAGCTGATGTGGCAAGACAGTCACATTATCCACAAAATGTCATTGCTTAAAAAAAGCTCATTAATCACAGGAGGTTCAGTGGAAGGAAAAAATGTGACTGAAAGATATTCAACTTGGAGTTGACTGTAAAGCAAAGGTTATTCAAGAGTTTTGGGAGATTCACAAGGTGTGGACTAAGACTGACTGCTTCAGGAGTCACTCCACACAGATCTACTCTTCCTCGTTTTATGTTATGTTTGACACATGAGCTATTTGTGTGGCCCTCTAGATTCTAGAGAGCCACAGAAGAAGAACTTCAACACAACAGTTGTGTGCTTAAATATTATTCTATCAGTCAGATCAAATCAGATTTTATTTGCACAGCACCAAATTACATCAATAACAATAGAAGTTTAGTATTGTTTCATTTTAAGAAGTACTCACTGAATGTAGAGAAAGCTAGTATCTTAAAAGTCATAGGTAGTTTTATCAATTTATTCTGCCAGAACCAGCCTTTTGAGGACTTTTAACTGAAATTAAAATTTTAAGCCACAAGTGAATGACAGATGCATCTTAATTATATGTGGTTCAGTGTGCCAAAATAAAGTTTAGATTTCATTTGGGAATCAAGCTCCCATAGTCTGGAGGAAGAGTCGAGCAGAAGGTCAACATTCCTTAAAGTCCAGGGTGAGTTTTCCATCATCAGTGAGGAAGTGGGGAGGCATTTCATCTCCTGATGTTGGTTCACTGTGTTTTATTATATCCAAAGTCAGCTTAGTGGGAAATCTTATAGCGCCTCATGATTCCCTTTGCTGAGACGCTTTATGATGATTCAGCTGACAGTACCTGCTATAATGACCACGTTTTGACAGTTTTTCACTGACCTAAACCCTTCAGTCACCAGATCCAACAACGCAGACTAGCTGAAGGCTGATGACCTCTGTGCCACGCTGCACTGACGCAGTAAATAATGAAAAACAAGCCCAGACCAACTGCTATACTGAAATATTTTTCTGTATTACAACCTGTTTTCTTTGATCTTATGTCCAAAGAAATCACAATTTTGGGTTTTTACTAGCATAAAAATCAAAATGAATGAAAACAAACACCTAAAATGAATTACTCTGCATATTTTCATATTTCATTAATCAGATGCACCTGTAGAGGTACTATCTTTCTTGCTGCCAAAAGAGTTCTACCGTAAAAACAGAAACTTATTCGTGATGACACACCTGTAGGTTCTCATACTCCAGGGGTGCAGCGTCAGTTTCCTGGACTGGGTGTTGCTTCTTCCCCTCGTCGGTCTCTGTGTCCTCCTCTCCATGTAGAGGTGGAGGTGGAGGTGTGCTGTTGTCTGTGTGCTGAGGTGGAGCACTAGTGTTCTGGATCAGCGGAGATTTTATCAAGACATATCTTAGATGTCTCTGGTCATTATAACTCCAGAATGATGAGAAGGCGCTTGCTTACCTGGAAGTTATGTGAATTGTCTCCCTGATCGCCTGTCTCTTGGACTGGAAGCATTGCATCACATTGAAAAGGCACTGCGGCATGTTGAGGACAAGGTGGAGAAGAGACTCTAGATGGCCAGGTCCCACAGGATGGAGGCAGAGGTGGGGGTGGAGGTAGGCACGACTTGGTTGTCTGAATTTGCATACATTAAAATTAGATAAAGCCAAGTTGAAGTTGTCTTGTTGATGCATTTTGACTCCATTACTCTTTTGAGGTCTAACCTGCTGATTCTTATTTTGTCCAATTCAGGTTTATAACTTCCTAAGGACAAAAGGAAAAAGGAGCTCTGATGGCTCTTTCATTGAGGTAGTGCATCCTCATTTTAAACTGTGACTCAGAATATGTTCAACTAAAGTACTTTAGAAACTATGTGAAAATCATCCCAAAGTGGCATGTCCTTTACTTTAGTGTTTTGCCAAAGAAAAGGGAAAACACATTACAGGAAAGCTATAGAAAAGACGGTTAAGGCCATGTTGGAACTGGAGAAAGTCCTGTGCGGATGAACTGTTAGGAAACTAATCAGAGATCCGCACACACCCAGCTGCATAGATCAGTCCTTAAACGCTTCTCTCGTGTTTTCTGTTGCCACGCCAAATAAACGGTTTTAATTAAAATACCCTCAAACGGTAAAAACCTGTTCCGAGCTGTGCCGAACGGTGTCGCATCTTCTTCTACTTACCATCTCTTTGTGCTTCTTGATTTTTACTGGCGGTTGGCAAAACCACCCAAAAACGTTTAGTATGTCTCCTACTGGTGTTTTATCCTCTTCTTCTTGATTTTTATGCACAGTACATGTTTTATCGATGATTAAACATCTCTTTTCATCTTCGGAAAGCGAAGAACCCAAACAAGCCACGCCCACTTTTACGCCTTCCTGTAAGTGTGCTTGAGTTTACGTGCTTGTGACGTAAACACAAGCACCGCCTTTGGGCATAAAGTCAGCACATTTTAAATGTTGTATAAATGTCTTAACAATCTAAACCGCTGGTATTTTTGTTTATGGTTTATTCAGGTTGCGTCTATTTTTTGCACAACTTTCTCTGCTTTAGTCAACTTATTGTTTGCCTGTTTCTGTTTTGATTTAAATAAATTTGGGAGAATGGGGACAAGACATCGCAGCTCAAATGCTGGTGTTAATACTATTTTATGACGCACAGAATACAGCAGACTGGATCTTTTATAAAAATATATTTCGTTATGCTTTTGTTGTTTATTTTGTTGTATCATATGAATGAGCAAACTACTTTTTTCCCCCTAAAACTTTATGAAATGTGGATTGTATTGCCAAAAGTGTGGAAGTCGTTTTTATTCTGTACCTTTATGGTTTATGCCGCTGTACCTCCTTGAGGCTTTTATTTTGAACTGCAGGTCGGAAGTATTGGCGGTAGTTCGGTCGGTTTTTGGGCGGAACAAGGTGCTCCAGCTGGCGTTGGAAGCAGTTCCGATTCGAGCGAGGAGTTTGGAGTAGTGATGGGTAAATGAGGCGTCATGTATCGTTTCGACCCATAGCAAAACTGTATTGATACTGTGTCGATACTGTGTCACTGAATACTGACACCTGCTGGACATTAAAAATCCCTACAGGCAACGTAGTTGACAGACTGATTTGATGACCTAGTCCAGTGGTC
>CAEFZX010028078.1:0-66069 GCA_903066825.1 Alfaro cultratus | reverse complement strand
AAAGAAAGAAAGAAAGAAAGAAAGAAAGAAAGAAAGAAAGAAAGAAAGAAAGAAAGAAAGAAAGAAAGAAAGAAAGAGAGAAAGAAAGAAAGAATTTTGATTCTGAAAAATCCCATCTGGTCCTGGAACTCAGCTTTGGTTGCTAGGTAACGGCTGGGCTTGGCTGTGGTTGCTAGGTGACGGGCAGTGTCTGCTGATTTGTGACATTAGATTCCGGAGGTTTCTGAAATGGCTCATTTTCCAAACACCCAAAACCATTAACTTACTAACAAAAAAAATAAAATGTGTGGATGTTTTTTTTAAGTGCTTTGGTGTTTTTAGAAGCCGTAGAAACCCAAACGAAGGAACAGAAACGTACAAAATGTGAATTTACGTCATAATACGTCACTTGATAGTCCATTAGACTCGGTTTGATTGTGGACCGAATAGCAGAGATTCTGGCGTTATGAATAGTTAGAATGATTTACCAAAGAGCTGGCTGTTTTCCTGGGGCTTCACGGCGTCTTGAAAAGGCCTCCCTGCTGTGTTTGCTGCAGGTTTTATCCCCGGAGGAACAGCTCTTGGCAGCGCAGAACGACTACAACTTTGACCATCCGGGGGCGTTCGACTTTGAGCTGCTGGTGGCCACGCTGCGAAAGCTGAAGCAGGGAAAGAGCGTCAAGATCCCAGTGTACGACTTCACCACACATGGGAGGCAGAAAGACTGGGTACGTGTTGCTCTGATCACGGATCAAAGCGTATTTATAACTGCACTGCAAAAATACTAAATCAACCAAATATTTTTGTCTAGTTTCTACTGCAAATTTCTAACTTATATGTAACTTTTCAGCAAGATATAGGAGCTTGTTTAAACTAAATAATTCCTTAATATTGATGAAATCATCCTAGCTCCACTGGCTGATTATTTCACTTATAAGACATTTTTCCCATGTAATAGGTGAAATAGTCTTCCAGTGGAACTAGTACTTTTTTATAAAATATTAAGGAATTATTGAGTCAAAACAAGCTCATATCCTGCTGAAAATTCAATTATAAATTAATTTAGTCTTATTTCAAGTGTACTAAGATATTTGCTCTAGAAACTAGACCAAAAATACCTTGTAAGATTTTGTTTTTACAGTGTAGTTTCTTTCTGATGAGCACAATGAGCACATTACAGCTAGAGGCGTTAGCCACTTCACCATGAAGCAAAAATAAACAAAAATCCTATTTTTCTCACTTTATACATTAAAAATGGCTGCAATGCATGTATATTGTTCCTTTATCCTTATTTATTTCCTCTAAAGTTTATAAATGTATACTTTCCTTGTCTGTACACACACTCTTGGTCAATGAATCTGATTCTAATTTTGCTGATTTTGGTGAAATATCCAGGGGTAATTCACAAATGTGCACCCAATTTATGCTTTTAAAATTTATTGAAGCCCAAGATGAGTTCATGTAAACTTGTGGATTTATCCATCAGATTAATTCAAAGTAAACATTTTCTCCCTTTTGAGAGAACAAATATTTCCACCACGTTATAAGTGAAATAATTTTCCAATGGAACTTGGACTTTTTCATCTATATTATGGAATTATTGACTTAAAATAAACTCTTATATCTTGCTGAAAAGTTTGGTATTTGCAGCAGAAATTGGACCAAACATACTTGATTTTGTGATTTTTTTTTGTTGTTTTTTTTTTTTTTGCAGTGTGTAACAACTAAATTAAGAATGTCTTATAATTTTAAGAAAAAGAAAGTACGGTTATATGTTTGAGGGCTAAATTTTCAAATTTGAGATTATAGAAGCAAAGTGAAATTAAATTGTTCCTCAGACTTGTCGCTGCTTTCTTCTTTTCTCCTCCTCATACTTCGGCTTTTTCTCTTCCTGCAGAAAAATGTGTACGGCGCGAGTGTTATCATATTTGAGGGAATAATGTCTTTTGCAGACAAAGAGCTTCTTCAGGTATGGCAGCACATCTTTCATTCCCCCATTTTTGAAGAACTCTCTGTGAAATAATCAGAAGCTGCTGTTTCTTGCAGCCGCTCTGCTGAAGTCAGAGCGACTGAAGGTGTTTCTCTTTCTGCCCGTCTGCAGCTGCTGGATATGAAAATCTTTGTGGACACAGATTCAGACATCCGACTCGTCCGCCGGCTCCGCAGGGACATCACAGAGCGCGGCCGGGACATTGAAGGCGTCATCAAGCAGTACAACAAGTTTGTGAAGCCTGCCTTTGAGCAGTACATTGAACCCACCATGAGGCTGGCCGACATCGTTGTACCTCGAGGTTTGCGCCGCTGCGGCCATCTTGAACAGGGAACGATGTTTCAGCAACGTCTGACTTATGTTTCCCTTGTGAAGGTGGTGGGAACATGGTGGCCATCGATCTGATAGTTCAGCATGTCCACAGCCAGCTGGAGGAGGTTAGCATGTGGCGCCCCCATGTGTTCAACAGATGTAACTTACACACTTTTACTTTATTCAGGTTCACTTGTGACTATGAAACAGAAAAAAACTCTTTTAAAGCTGTAGAAATATTACAAATCAACAAAACGTTTCCCATTTTTTAATTTATAAATTTCATTATTGACTTCAGTCATCACCACACTTTACAAATACTAATACATTTTCTGAATTTATAAAAAAACTTCTTTTTTTTTCAGAACAAAAGTTAATTTGTGGGTTTATTTTTTATTATTCCAAATATGTATATTTACATTTTTGCAGTGTATTATTTTAGCCTGTATGGAAAATGGGCTGCAACCCTGATTCTAAACATTTGTTTTCTGTACAACAGCATAGAAAATCATAATTAAAAGCTTATTTTTTGCCTTTTTCTTTTATATGCAGATTGGTAGATTTACTAGAGGAAAAAAATATGTTCCATTGGTGGAAAACAATGAAACATGAAATTTTGAGGGAATTTTGACAATAGAATGAAAAAAAGGCAGTTAAGAATAGAAATTAATTCTGTTCAAACAAATAAAATTAATTTTGATTGTGTGACAGTGGCTTCAAAAATTCTGATTGAACACAGATTACTCTAAAAAACAAAGTTTTGAAGAAAGTTCAAGCAAATATCCAGTTATTTATTATATATTATTATTACTATAACTATGAAGAAATTAATACTTTAAAAAATGGTTTGAATGTGTGAGGTAAAGTATTAGAATATTACCTTTATTTCAGATTTAGTCAGTTTATTGACATCAAGATGATCTTTAAACATATTCAACTGATTTTTTTTGGCCTAAAAGACAAATTTTAGAAAATCAATAACTTACTCAAAAAAACGACATTTCTCCCAGTACGGCACCGTGGTGAACACCATATGCAGCTTAAAAGACATAAGAAAAACGTGAAGAAAAAGAGGCTAAAACTAAAACAAATATTAATGTATTATTATTATTATTGTGGAGAAATGAAGTTAAAAAGTTGGTTTGAAGTGAGAGCTAGAGCAATAGCATATACTTTTTTCAGTCTTATACAGTTTATCAACTTTAAACCAATTTTTTTAACATGGTGAACTGATTTTAGTGGCCTGTAGACACATTTTAGTACTTTAAAAACAAAAACAATCAATAGAATACTAAAAAACTACGTTGCTCCCAGTAAGGAACCCCATTTAAAACTTAACAATATTGTATTGTTTACTTGTACATATTAGAATCTGTTTTCTAAATGACTGTTTAACCAAGATTTTATGAACAATACGTAGAAACATAGAAACAGACCAGAAAAACCTCTGGATGTTTTCCTTCCTCAACACAATCTTTAGCTTAGCTTGCGTGACTTTCATGCCGTTCAAACTGGACCTGGGCCTTTAAACACATCGAAATGTCCGTTTCATCCAGGAGTTTTATAGGATTATTATGTTTTAATTATGGATTTTGGGGGATATATTTTAGAGGTTTAACACTTTTCTATCCCTGACAGTCTTTTCTCCTTTGCCTTGATTTTCTTTGTCTTTTCATTTAATTTCTTTTCTCTTTGTGCAGCGTGAGCTCAGTGTCAGGTACGCTGAAACATATTTTAGCTTCCCCAGCAACTAAAACTTGACTCGATGGTGGGTTTATTGCCTCTGTGTGCACTTTGACCTTCACCTAGTAGGAAGTTTACACACATTCTTCATATGCACAAATATATTTTATTAATTTTGGACTTTTAAGGATTTATTTTCATTTGAGTGATCATGATCATTGTTTTTGTTTTGTTGGACCATTAAACTTTTCTCAGAGGGAATTTGTTGGTCACTTCTGAACAACCAACAAATCTCCCTCTGACAGATGAAACAAGAACAAAAACAAATTTTTTCCCTCCATCCAGGAGTTGTAGAGGTCAGGAAAAGGGCCGATAACATCCCTGCAGACCTCACACATTCTGGACACATTCTGGTTGGACATTTACCATGAGATCAGTGCTACATAGATGGTAGATACACTTCAAAAACACTAAATCTTACCAAGTTGGGTCGAATTTCTGGTGAAAATATCTTAGCAAACATGAAATAAGACAAAACTGAATTACAAGTAACTTTTTACCAAGAGATAGGAGCATTTTTTAAGTAAATATTTCCTTAATATTAATGAAAAAGCTCCTTTGTCAGATTATTTCACTTATAACAGGACATTTTCCCAAGTAAAATAGTCTGCCAGTAAAACTAGTTCTTTTTCATCTATAATAAGAAACTATTGATGTATGATAAGCTCCTATCTTGCTGAAAAGTTACTTGTTATTTTGTTTTGTCTTATTTCAAGTGTATTAACATATTAGCAGTAGAAATTAAACATAAAACACTTGTCAGATTTCACTCTGATGAACAGCTAGAAGGGTTAGCTACTCTACCGTGATGCGAATTAAACATATTTGGACAACAATAATCCCATTTTACTCATTTTGTGTATAAAAATGGCTGCAAAAGGAACAATATTTTGCAGCATATTGTTCCTCTAATCTTACTTTATTTCCTCTGAGGTTTATATATTTATAATTTAGGCCTGAGAGATTCCTTGTTTTTGCACACAGTCTTAGTCAATAAATCTTATTCTAATTCTGCTGATTCTGATCAAATATCCAGTGGAAATGCAAACATTTATATCCAATTCATGTTTTTAAAATGTCCTAAGATGAGTGTATGTAAACTTGTGGCTGGACTTTGTGTTTCTATCAGAGTAAATAAAAGTAAAAACCTTTTTCTTTATATATTTTTTTCTCCAGAGCTCTGCTCGCCTCTGTCCAGCAGACGCAGCCGCTGCCTCAGACGCTCAGCGTGCTGGAGAGCTCGCCGCAGGTCCGCGGCCTGCACACCATCATCAGGTACGACGACACGCAGCTTCACGTGAAGAATTACGTACTTTAAACTGAAGGTTGTTTCTCTGCTGCAGGAACAGAGAGACGAGCCGAGATGAGTTCATCTTCTACTCAAAGAGATTAATGCGTCTTCTCATCGAACATGCTCTGACTTTTCTACCCTCTCAGGTGGGTTTAAATTAGAAAACGGATGTTCAAAGCATGCAGCCTTGCATTTCAAGCACCTTGCTGTCCTTGAGTTGACTGATTTTTTTTTTATTTGTCTTTAACCAAAGTGTTCTGGAGTCAATTCACTGCAAAACCACAAAATCTTACTAAGCATTTTGGTTTAGTTTCTGGTGCAACTATCTTAGTACACTTGAAATGAGACAAAACTAATTTACAAGTAGTTTTTCAGCAAAGATATAGGAGTTTGTTTTAAGTCAGTAATGACTTAAAATTGATTAAAAAGTAGTTCTACTGTTAGGTTATTTCATTTATAACATAGTAAAAGTGACTTGTTTTAAATGACATAATTTGTCAGTGAAACTGGAACTTCTTCATCAATATTAAGCAATTAACTAAAACATCTTGCTGAAACAAACAGACACACAGCTGCAGTTTTTAAGTTTCATATTTAAGAAGTTAATTTGGAAAAATGTTTCTTTTGCCTGATTTGTTATGTTGTGGTTATATTATTTATCAGAATTATTTTCACTTTGATCTTTAAAATGCCAAAAGTTCAACATATTCTTATATTTTGGTCCATCTGATTATGTATTTTTTATATATTAAATGATTCATCAGAGTGATCAATTTTTACCAAAACATTTTTTTACTTTTTTGATTTTAAAATGTTGAAGTAGTGCGTTTTTACCAAATATTTTGACTATTTCACACTTACTGGATTTATTTCTTGGACGGCGACTTTTTACTTTCACTACAGTAAGTTTTTTTGGATACTCTACCCACTACAGTCCATGTCAGCTCAAAAAAACATCAACTTTCCTGTGTGCTTCTCTTTTTGTTGTTTCTTTTTGCAGCCTTGTGTGGTTCAGACTCCGCAGGGCCCGGACTACGACGGCCGCAGCTACAAGGGGAAAGGAGTGAGTGATGTTCTCTTGACTTCCTGTTGAGCGTTCTCCTCTCCTCGCCTTCACTCCACTCCACTTCCTCTTCCTCGCATCCGCAGATCACCGGCGTCTCCATCCTGAGGGCAGGAGAGACCATGGAGCCCGCCCTGAGGGCCGTGTGCAAGGACGTCCGCATCGGGAAGATTCTGATCCAGACCAACATGGACTCCGGCGAGCCAGAGGTAGAGGAAACCCTCAACCTGACCCGACCCGTTTGCTATTCAACACAGCGTCTCAAAATGACTTTCCACCATTGTTCTTTTATATATACATATATTTAAAAAAACATTCTCCCTGGTGATGCTTGTCTCCGTGGTAACTACCTGTCCTGTGCCTGTAACCGTGGCAACCGCTCTCCCCTCCACTCTGAACTGGCCAGCTGCACTACCTGCGCTTGCCCAAAGACATCAGCGAGGATCACGTCATCCTGATGGACAGCACCGTCTCCACCGGCGCCGCGGCCATGATGGCGGTCCGGGTTCTGCTGGTGGGTGGAGATTAGCTATGAGTCAACCTCACTCAACCCCGTGACAGGGATGCAAGTCACTGATTAATGAGTTCATCTACAGTTGATTGAGCTTATCAATCGAATGATGGTTCGTTTGGGCATTTGTAGATAGAAAGTAAAAAAGGAGCAATAAATTTCCACAAAAAGACTCCAAAACTTTTAGATTAATCTCAGAAATTTTCTATAAAACAAAAGAACATTTCTGAGCTCCAAAACTTGAAATTCTTACATTTTCCATATAAATATTCTTTAAATTTTAACATTATTTTGTGTCATCGTCTCTATTAAATATTGACTTAATAAATAGAAAATTTTGTTTTTTCCACATTATTAAATCTAGACATATTTAAAAAATCTCAGGTTACAGAATAGAAAAACGAACGATGAAAATAATATGTGAAACAGCGAGATGTTCATACAGAAGTACTGTCTCTGGTTGCTCTTGAAGGAGTGTAAATGTTTATTTCCATTATATGAATTAACTCACGACAGCTCTGAAAATCATCATGTTTCCCCCCATCGCTTTTCTGTAATCACATTCTCGTCTTTGTAGCACATCAATAATATTTGATTAATAAAGTAGAAGCAGCTCGGCTAAATAAGCGCTATTAAAATAACAACTACATGAGTTTGTCGAGAGTTTATATTTCAAAACATAAAATCATAAAGTGCATTTTCCACCCCACACCGGACCGTTAACCGTTTCTCTTTCCCGTTGTGCTGTAGCCCCGCCGCCATCTTTGTTTCTATATTAACGGCTCAGAGTGACCAGCGACGCCCTCTGCTGGATGGCGGCTAAACGACAACACTAAAAGAAGGCCTAAGCGAATCGAGAGAAACTAATTTTAATATAATAAACTATTAATCGATTTGCATCGTTAGTTGGTGAGTTTGATTAGTATAATGTTTGGAAGACATGATTAAAAAGATGATTACATAAGCCACTGACCGCTGTGTCCCTCTGGTGTGTGTCTGAGCAGGATCACGAGGTTCAGGAAGAAAAGATCATGCTGGTGTCGCTGCTGATGGCTGAACTGGGAGTGCACTCTGTGGCCTACGCCTTCCCAAAGGTCAAGATCATCACCACCGCTGTGGACAAGGACCTGGACGAATCCTTCCACGTTATTCCTGGTATCGGTAAGCAGCCACATACGTTTAAGTTTCAATTCACCCACTTCATTTTAACAGAGATGGGTTGTAGCTAGTTACTTTTACTCAACTACATCAGTAACTTTTTTTGAAAAGATGTACTTTTATTTGAGTAATTCCATTATGAAGTATCGCTACTCTTATTTGAGTAAAATCTCTGGATTTTCTACTCACTGAATGAAAAACAAACATGTTTTAACCAGAAATTTACCAGACACACACCTGCAGTTTTTGCTGAAGTTTTTTTATTGAAAGAAACTGATTTGGAAAAATTTTCCTTTGTCTAATTTTGTAATTTTTTGTTACTTTTATGAATTATTGTCCTTTTAGTCCTTAAAATACCTACATTTTAATTTAAATATGTATATTTTGGTTCATCTGAAGATATAATTTTTAAATATTAATTGATAATTTGATCAGTCAGTCAGTACTTGAGTATACTTTTTACCAAATACTTTTTTACTCTTACTTGAGTACATTTTTTGATTACTCTACCCACCTCAGATCCTGCAAATAAAACATAAAGAAGCAGAAACACATAACTTATGTTCAAAATCCAAATATAAAGTATTGTTTACCTTAACACTATCTGAAAATGACAATAACAGCAAAAAAGAAAAACTTTTATTCATATCAGTTACCGTTAGCAACCTCAAATGCTATAATTAATCAAACTAAATATCCTTTAGAAGAACTGCATGATTAAAAAAAAGGATAAAATAAAACGTTGCTAAGATATCAAATGTGACGTCTGTTAACAAAGCTGCTGCTTTTTATGAGATTTAAATAAAGTTTCAGTCTGAGTCATGCTGGTCTCGTCCATATCTGAATTTTGTTATTTTAAAGGACTAAAATCAAGACATTGTAGAGCTATTCAACTTTAAATATTGACAATATAAATCAATACTGATGTAAAATTGTTTTTCTAAGCATTGCTAAAAGCAATTCTTGACAACAAAAAGAGCGTCGTGGCTACAAAACTCTAAAAAAAACTAGATCTGACTGCAGCTTTAACTAGGAATATGTTGTTGATTAAAAAGAGATTTTTAATGAGAATATGTTGAATAAATGTGGGCCTGCTTATTGGCAACACAGAAAAAGAGTGCAGAAATTGTGACTAACCTTCAACCATCAAAAACACAAATGTTAAATTACATTAAAGCTTTTAAAGCATTAAAATCCTGTATTTCTCTTTTTACGCCTTGTTATGCTGTGTTCCTTAATAAAAGTAAACTGGGGTAAAACTATAAAATACAAATCATTACTGTAACCATAATAATAGTAAACATTACAGTAAATAGTAGTAGTAGAAATAATGATTGGTTTTCTGTTTTAAATGAAAATGATTATATGTTTTATATTTTTGTGTATTTTATGAAAAACGTCCGCATGTGTTTAGTTTAATTTCTTTTTAATGCTGCTCCTTTTACTTTCTGTTTGCTGTTTCTCCTCTGTGTGTCTTCAGGAGACTTTGGGGACCGGTACTTTGGGACGGACCAGGAGCAGCTGTCAGTGTGACTCTGGTTAATGCACAGACACCAAATATATTCTTATATTAATTTTATACACTTTAGACCATTTTTTGTATTATAAAACAGCTACAAATGTGCTGAATATTTCTATAAAGATTGGTGCCATCACCTGTAAGGTTAAACATTGCAATAATTTCATTTATTTCATAATTTAAACCGGGATATGAATGAATTAAACTGAACATGCTTGAAATGTGCAGATTTATATATATTTTTAGGTTAATGTAACAGAAAAAATGTCGACAGGAAAGACGTAAGGTCACTGTAATGTTCATTTTGTTTTTTGTTTAGCATGTTATAATGATAAGTGTCTTCATTTCCAAGAAATGATGCACCTCCATGTAACATACATTATTTTAAAAATGTTTTTAAAAAAAAGCTATGCAAAAATATTAAAACTTAGCTGCTAAAGCTACTTACTAAGTATTTATGGTCAGATAATTTCCAGTGCAAATATCTTGGTACACTTGAAATGAACAACTAGTTTGTAAATAACTTTTCAACAAGCTTTTATATGAGCTTGTTTAAAGTAAATAATTCCTTACTATTGATGAAAAGCACTTTGATTATTAAACTTATAAAATGTCTTTCTACAAGTGACATAATCTGCCAGGGAAACTAGAACTTTTTAATCAATATTGGGGATTTATTGACTTAAAACAAGCTCATGTTTCTTGATGAAAAGTTACTTGTAAGTTAGTTTTGTCTTATTTCATGTGTATGAAAAATATTTGCAGTAAAACTAAACCAGAATTACTTTGTAAGCTTTTGGGGTTTTGCAGTGTACTCTGTCTGCTGTGCACTATTCACAAAAAGTTTGGGATATTTGGCTTTTGTGTGAAATTTATTGGAGACTAAAAGATTTCATCTCATTCCAATAAGATTAAATAATGAAAAAAGAGCATTTATGTAAAAGTTTTCTCATCTCCAGCAACATATTCAAATGAAATGGTTCAATAATGTGTCATGGAATTTGAATTGGATCACAATATTTTTGTGGTGCTATTGTGATAACGATAGAAATAAATTTTAAAAACTGTTTTATTTCTTATTTTTTAGGTAACTGTATGTTTTTGACGGTATTCATGGCACCACAAACTCAAATATTGTCCTTGAAAACATTCCCATTAGACTCCTTCAGGATGCCACTTACTGAAAAAAGTGAGATTTATATCACTAAATTTCACACAGTGTTTGCATTTAACCATATTTTTTAATTTACTGATATTTATTGATGCTCTCATGGGGCAAACAAGTGGAGAAAATAGCAATAGTTCTTTAATTTGCAGGAGATTCACATCAAAATTGTCGTTGCAAGAAGCGTAGAATATTTCACTCGCATTGCATTGGTTCAACACAGCAGTTGTTAATGTATTTCAGGAGCCATTCATTCATATAAAATGCAAATAATACATGCGGCCGGTTGCTATGGACTCTCAGCGCCCGACTCCTGATAAAACAATGTTGTGACCAAGGCGCCAAAACTGGGAGATTTGGACACAAAGACGCTGGAACAAAAAGAGAAGAAAGAGGAAAATGTGAGATTAAACTCAGAGTTCTAATAAACAAACATTGAAACATTGTTAATTTTATGTCAGTTATGTTGTTAGTACATAGAAATAATCGCAAAACTGTTTATTTCTTGTTATAGGATTTATAAACCTGCATTTATCCACTCTGACAGCCTGTCATAAATTTATTTGGTAGATTTGAGTTTTAAGACCAGATTTATCTAAAGGTGAAAAATGTAAGAATTTCTGATTATTAGGGGGGGGGAATCTAAATTCTGAAAAAAAGTCAGAATTCTGAGACAAAAAAATTTCAATTCTGAGAAAAAAGTTGGAATTTTTAGATTAAAATAGGAATTCTGACCAAAACAATCCATAATTCTGACCTTAATCGGAATTCCAAAAAAGTTAAAATTCTGAGAGAAAAAAATTCAGAATTCTAAGAAAAAGTGAGAATTCTTAGATTGAAGACAGAATTCAGAGGGAAAAAAAGTCGTAATTCTGACAGAAAAATGTCGGAATTCTTAGATTAAAGAATTTTGACTTTTATCTGTCTGAAAAAATCCACAATTGTGACATTATTCGGAATTCCAAAAAAGTCAGAATTCTGACAAAAAAAAAACAAAAAACAAACAGACATAATCCAGAGAAAGAAATCCAGAAATTGAAGTTGGAATTCTAGGGGGAAAAACCCCCAAAAAAACCCTCATAATTCTTAGATTAAACTCAGAATTCTGATATTAAATCCAATGTTTTTTTTGCTTTTTGTTTTTGTGCTAATCCTCTTCCGTAGAGCGAGAGAGAGCGGGATCTGAGCCTGTATTCAGTTTTCTCTGCACACACACATGAGTAGAAACCAGTGCTTGAAGTGAGAAGCTCCCATCTGAGGTCACGGACGGTCACAGGCTGGCAGCTGAATATTTTAAACCTCCTCAGACTCTCAGGGTTCACACGCAGGCCGCAGCTCTTCGCTGCTGCAGTACACTGCTCGGCCTGCAGGGGGCAGTGCCGCTCACTCTAATCCTTTTTTCCAGGGAGAAATCTCCTGCTCTCTCTGCTCCTTCCACTAATGCGTCCTGTAAAAACACAGAAGACTCACTTACACGCCCGAATTGCATATAAAACATTTGGAAATATATTTAATTTGTTATTTTAGGTTCTAAATTATCTGTTTTGTGCTTTACAGAGTGTAAAAAGCTTAACTATAACAACATTCAGGTTGTTTTTGGGGGCTTTTATGACCAGCGCTGTTTGTTCCACTCTGCTGTGTTCAGGCCATAAAACCCACCCCTGGTGATGCTCCCTATTATCGGGTAATCTCCCACTTTAAGGCAGTCTCAGCTCCTCATTCATTCATGCATTCGTTCAGCCATTCACGCTGCTCACAGGGAGATTATCGCCCATCACCGGATCTGTGAATGTTGTGTCGTCTTCACACCTACAGTCTGAGCGGCGCCCCGTGTTTTGTTTTATTTTTGTTTTGTTTTTTTCCCCTCCGTCCCACCGTGACAGGCTGGCACCGTGATCGGGGATGTCACACGACGTGCTCTGTATCCTCCAAGACAGCAGAAGACTCGCTCGCTCATGTGACTACTGCCTCAAGGTTAACCTGTTACCATGGAGACAGGCCAGCCAATGGAAATTCAGCAGACGGTTACGATGTTGACTGCAAGCTTTTTGTTTTAAGGGGTGACCTATTTTTTTTTTTTCTCCTTCCTCCTCCCCACCCTCCTCGGTCCACAGCAACACAGACGCAGACCCCACTACACACACACACACACACACACACACACACACACACACACATATGTATGTATATATATATATATATATATATAAACACACACACTCGGGAGCTCTAAACAGATTTTTGTTAAATATTAGCTTAAATTAAAAGCTTAAGATTGTTAAACTGAGGTTCCGTTAAAAGGTGATAAAGTCATGTAAAAACTGGGTAAAATTAAAATCTTAAAATACTTTATTAAATTAAATGTTGTTGTAACTCATATCAATTCAGATTATTCCGAGTTATTGTAAATAATGATCGCTGTTGGCAGCAACTTGATGAAATATTCAAATTTTTATTAAGAAATATTCACATATCTGTGTTTAATCTATTGTTTTTATTACATTTCTGGACAGGAAAGTAATGTAATTGGAGTTAAACAACTAAAAATAAAGTTGTTTTATTTTGTAAACAAAGGATATAAACAAAAAAAGAAAAAATATATAGTTGGAGAAAAAGTTAGAACCCCCTTCTCCTGTCTGCAGCCTTTAAAAACCAAAGAGTAGATGCAGGAAACTCGTTCAGATAAAACCTTTTATCAAAATACAACTTATTAATATTTTCAATATGAAATTTGTGGCCATTTTTAAAGAATCACCATTTTATTTCTGGTTTTAGGTTCTAAAACAAAGAAAAACATAAAACATTTACAAAAAGACGATTGGCAAATTGTCTTCCATGAGATGTTGATGTTTTTGGAAATTCAAAATCAAAAATACTTTATTGATCCCAAAGGGAAATTAAATGTTATTGTAATTCATATTAATTCAGGAGACTTCAAAGAGTTCTTGAAAATTATGCAAACAGAAAACACTTAGCTTCCAATGTAAAGGTTTTCTTTTTGGCAATAAGTCAATGGTTTTTGGTGTCTGGAAAACGAGCCTTTTCGTAAACCTTCTCACTGTTGGCACTGCGTCGTAACCTAGCAACCCCAGCCAAACCCAACACATCGCCTAGCAACCAAAGCGGAACTCCCTAAACAGCTCATTCTGAAAAGAGCTCAAAATGGGCAGAACTGACCAAACTAAAATTTGATTATCTAAGAATCATTTTGTTAAATAATCTAATGAACACATTTGTATCGCCTAGAGAGCTATCCTAACCTGGTGAAGGAAGGAAAGTAGGTCACCTTTAAAGCAACCTCTGACCCCTGGTGGACTGTGACAGTAAGCAGGCCAGGTCCTTCTGCCACAAAACATCCAAATTAAACAGTCAACTATTGTAAATTCGACTGCTCTGAGTGATACGTCATCATCACGGTGGCAACTGGTTGTCCAGCTGGTCCCAGAGAAGTCAACGGTGAAGCAGACAATCTCAAAAAAACACCAAATCAATTTGTTAAAATGGTGCTTTAGTTACCATCCTGCAGGGTATCTACAATGAACCTGATGATTCCCAAATATGGAGATTTTTTTCTCATTTTAGTTTCATACAGGAAAAGGATTGACTTCATTTTCTTTGTAAATAATCCTCCAATGCAAATGTGGACACAGTTTGAAAATGGCCGAAGTTTGTTTTGGTTTTAGTCACTCTTAGATATTAGCTTGGTGCGTTCTCTTTGAATTTTATCACCTGAAATGCATCAGGAGAACCGCCTGAAGTTGGAATATTAACTGGAAAAATTGAACGTTATGAAAGAACACTATGTTCAAAATCCAATATGGCTGCCGTGCATATGAAAATAGTGAAAGTGCATCTGGGGATTATTGTGCAAAGAAGAATTCTTCTTAAAAGCAAGAAAATTACAGACACTCTGCATCCGCTTTGTGAGATGGTTAAAAAACAAAACTGTCTTCCAGCAGAGTCTTCTTCCGATCGACAGTAACACAGACTGCTACAGCAGATCCTTCCTGAGCTACATTTAGTTCTCTTAAATATCGATCTGAGTTTTTGAACTGAAGTTCCTGCTATATGCCATTTTATTTCTGGGCAACTTAACTTTTGTGCATAAAATGAAGAAGAAAAAAATCCTTATCTAGTTGTTGGCACAAAATGAGCAAACCAAATCCAATTAAGTCAAGCTCAACTCAGGTGTGATCTTATTCTGAAATCTGATTTCCAATCATAAGACGCCAACTGCTTATAACTAATAATCAAAACCTCACTTCAAAACTCCTGATCTATCCCATTTAAAGTTGTGCAGAAGAGAAGCTGATCTAAAATGATGCCAGAAATAGAAATAAAAAGGTTTACAAATAGTTTTCCTCCTTTTAAAAATCTAAAAATAGAAATCTCCTGGCAGCTTTAAGGATCAGAAAAGCTTTCTGCTTGTTTCTCCCTCCACTTTTTAATAAGCGAGACTATGAGATAAAACTTCTTTTTTTTTAAAGTGCCACTTTATTACAAAAGTATAAACTTGACTTGACATTTCATGAATAGTAATCTTGATATAAAACATTACAATCTTTTGCACTTTAGCACTTAAATTACACGCTTTTTCGAATACAAGACCCTGTAGTCTGAATAGCAAACACACAACATTAGCTGCCACATTTAAAACTTAGCAGGGCTTTTTCCAAGAACACACCGTAGCTTCATGGCTTCGATAAAACAACAAACAGAGAGTAACAAGGAATATTTTTTACATTGCAGCTGTTTTGCAGTTTTGTGTCACAATATAAGTCATTCCAAAAAACACAACTAAACATAATAGAAAAAGATAGATTTCTTGACACTGATGATATATTTATTATTCTTTCTCTTTTTGTCATGTACATACACGTTGCATCAACATTACAGTATAATCACATTGTTTGTTGGGGGATATTTGGTTGAGTGAAGTCGCTGTTATTGTTCAGGTTTTGGATGTAAATTTATGGTTTTGTAAGGGGGAAGGTTGATGCGCTTTCGATTTACGTCTTTATTTTTTGCGATATATTTTAACACTAATAACAGAGAGAGTGTTCATCAATGGAGTGATGATAAGACGTGACATTTGCTAACACAAGTCAGTTTCTGTTGTAGCTCTCTGCGCTGCACTTTGATGGAAACCCAAGCGGATTCATATGACCACAAGGCAGGGATGATCCACAGATGTGACTGAGTGGATAGGGGCGTGTTCAAGTGGGGGGCGTGAGGGGGCCACGGACCGTTCTCCTGGATTCATTTGGGCTGCAGCAGAGCATCTAAACACCGCCAAGCCAAACACATCCTTCATCAAACCGGCTTAGAGCTCCACAGAGAAATAAAGCAACACAGTAAAAACAGAAAAAATAAACAAAAACGGTAAACGACCAACTACAAAAGGAAATAAAAACATTCATATAGAGAAACCACATGACAGTGCTTGTTTTTTTTTTGTTTGTTTTTGCTTTTTTTTTTTTTTTTAGGCATGCAAATCGTAGCAGGCAAAGTGCAGGAACAGGATCAACAAAGTAAAACACTTCATATACAGACAGCAGTGGAGACAGTGTTCAGTCCATGTCGAGTGAAACTTCATGGAGGGAAGAATCCGATTGGCTTTCTTTTTTTTCTGTTAAGGTGAAAATGATCTCAATTTGTCGAAGCTTTTAGGAGGAATGCAAAAATGTGCAATTTTTCATTATAATACTCTTTATAATTTGTTTTTCTTCTTGGTCCCTGAGCTTTCAAGTGTTTTGATTAATATTTAATTTGATTTCTATCCTGGTCAAATATACAGGGAAGGCCTGTTCACCACAGACTAAGTGCTACTAAAATATTTCCCCAATTAGAGGTCCAGCTTGGACCGAACATGGGACTATTTTTACCCGCTAGAATTGAGGAAGAATTTAGGCTTTTGACTTCATTGTGCTTTGCACAGATGCATCAGTAAAACTGAAGTGCTACTGTTTACCTACAGATCACTCTGCAATGGTCTTGTGCTCATTTATTATTCACTACCTTTGGATTCCTTTAAGGTTTGCAGACAGGACTTTGTATTCAGCCCAGGTCATAACAGATCAACATTACCACCCAAGGCCTCTGCACTGCAAAAACACTAAATCTCACCAAACATTCTTTTGATCTCGTTTCTAGTGTAGAAGATATTTTACTACACCTAAAGTGAGAAAAAGTGAGAAAAAAACTAACTTACAAGTAACTTTTCAGAAAGATGTAGGAGCTTGTTTAAGGTCAATAAGGAGATCTTAAAAGAATTATTGCCATAAAACAAGCTGCTATATCTTGCTGAAAAGTTACTTGTAAGTTTGTTTTGCCTAATTTAAAGTGTACTAAGATATTTGCACTAGAAACTGGAGCAAAGTACTTGGTAATATGTAGTGTTTTTGCAGCGTGGCGCCTATGAAAGGCCTGATGTCATGACTTTAATGTAAACAGTATGTGTGGTGAGCATGATGGGACCCAGCAGTGTCAGCTCAGAGGGGGGTCACAGTGCAGCCGCTGCCTCAGAGCCCTGTAACGTACATCTCCATGCCGTCGTTGAAGGTGAAGATGGTGGTGGTGCTGGAGGTGGCGGAGCCCTGCTTCAGGTCGCCGATGCTCTCGTACAGGTTCTCCCCCGGCAGCAGCAGGGCTTTGGCAGGAAGGTGTTGCAACTTGGGCGTCTGCTGCGTGGGCGGCGGCGGCGGAGGGTGCTGCTGCTGCAGGGGCTGCTGGGCTTTCTTCCTCCTCGGCCGCAGCGTGGCACATGTGTTCGGGGGCCGCTCGCGCTTCCAGGCGCCCCCGCCTTCCATGTTGTCGTATGCCAGGTCGCACTCCTCCGTGCCGATGGACTCGTAGCAGTGGTCGTCCAGGGAGCCCCCGACCGCTTTGCCCTCTTGAGGGGCCCATGTCTGCGGTTTGACCACAACGCTGAATCCACCGTCTCGGTCCCGGTCGCCTCGACCCAAGGTCCGGAAGCCGAGGTTCGCCGGAGGAGAACCCGGCATCGCTCTCTTCTTCTTTCCAGGTTTGCACACTTTGGAGTACATCTCAGCCACCTGGAATCAGGCAGGAAAATGTTTTTTATTCAGAGACGTCAAAAAGGATCCTGGTGCAAACAGCTGCTTCACTGCAAAAACACAAAATCTTACCGGTTGTCTTTAGTTTCTAGTGCAAATATCTCAGTGCGCTTCAAATAAGACTAAACATATTTACAAGTAACTTTTCAGTAAGATATAGGAGATTGTTTTATGTCAGTAATTCCTTAATTTTGATTTTAAAACTTACAGATTATTTCAGTTGTAATTTGGGAAAAATGTCTTGTTATAAGTGGAATAATCTGCCAGTGGAACTAGAACTTTTTCATTAATATTAAGGAATTATTGACTTAAACAAGCTCCTATATTTTACTGAAACGTTACTTCTAAGTTAGTTTAGTTATTTCAAGTGTACTAAGATATTTGTAACATAATTAGACCAAAATTACATGGTAAGATCTTGTTTTCGCAGTGTGATCAATAATGTTCTTATCTGTACCTGAGTGGCCTTTTTACTCCTACTTTAGTAATTTCCTGCTGCTTTTTACTTTTACTTCAGAATAAATAAGTTGAAGTAACCCTAACCCTACTCATACTTGGGCATAATTTTTGGATACTGCCAAAACTTACATTGTTTTGCAAAAGTATTTGTTTGTATTCAGCTCTCTGCAAAAATAGTTCAAGTCCAGCGAATTTAACTCTCTGGACAGAACAGGATGATTATATTAAAGCTGTTTTCTGCACAATTGTAAATGGTTTTCAATCCATCCATCCAGAAATGCAGTGAAAAAGACCTTCAGGGAGCTGAAAGAAAATAAAATACTCTGCGGCAGAAACACCTGCACAAATATGACCTCCATTAAAAGTAATCACCAGCAAAGGAAAAGAGGAATCCTCTCTTCAAAACCGAACACCAAACAAACAAACCTTCAAACAAGAAAAGGCAGAAAACACTGGAGCTCATTGACCGGTTTTCAGCTTTTCTTAAAAAGCTTCATGGACACTAACATGTTGACACCGTTTGTATTTTCATCAGCGTCACCAAGCAATTAAAGAAACCTGACTTATTTCAGTAAAGCCCCAAAGGGCTGAAGCGAAAATAAAACAGCTTTAGTACAATTAGTAAAACACATATTTGTTGACAGCGTCTACAATCTTCAACAGATTTTACACTTTTTTCATTTCAGACACTAAAGTGTACAAAAAACATTGTTTAAAACCTGATATTTTTGATTGTAAGGAAGAAAGACAGATATTTTGTTTACATTTCTATAGAATAGGGGTGTTCAAAGTGCGGTCCGTGGGCCATTTTTGGCCTCTGGACTGAATTTGTGCGACCCAAATCTGCCGAAGAAAGAATGATTCAAATCCTGTTCTTACCTCTGACAAACAAAAAATTTAAAACCGCATGTTTTTCTTTTATTATTGTTAAGTTAAGGCTAGAATAATATGAGCTTGTTTTAAGTCAATAATTCCTTAATATTGATTTTTAAAAGTACTGGTTCCACTGGGAGATTATTTTACTTATAACATGGGAAAATGTCTTGTTATAAGTGAAATAATCTGCCAGTGGAACTAGTACTTTTTAATCAATATTAAGGATTATTGACTTAATCAAGCTCATATTTCTTGCTGAAAAGTTATTTATAAGTTGGATTTGTCACTAACATTATTTACACCAAAAACTAGACCAAAAATAGTTGGTAACATTTTGTGTTTTTGCAGTGTAATCCTAGATCCATTTCCTTCTGCTTTGTAATTGTGCATTACTTTGACTGGGCCATTATTGTTGGGGACAAAAATCTGAAAAAGTTCAACGGGAATGAATACTTTACTACATTGAATGGATGTAAATAAATTGATTTGTAGATGTATTAGAGGTAGAGAACAACAAACATTTTGAATCACATTAAGAGTCGTCACTCACCACTGCGGCAGACGGTTGTATATTCTCCACTAAATGGGCTCCCAGTGGACCCAGTGCTTTATTCTGGAGCATCAGCATGTCATCATCCTCCGGAGGCTTCCAGATGTACTGCTCTCCATTGCCCATAAACATCACTTCCTGTCAGCACAGCAACAAGCCATGCTTTAGGACAGAGTTGGTCACATGTTCAGGCATGCTGCTGCAGAGACGGGAAGACCTCTCCAGCTGTGAAAACTGCATTTTGAAATGGACTCATGGGTGACAAATTAACCTCTCTTAAGAAATGGCGTAGTGTTGGAGTCGTGTTGAATGGATTTCATGCGGCACTGAAGAGAATTTCCCTGAAAGGTGGAGCCTGTGAGGAAGCAGGTGCTTTTATTGTAGATGACTCAATTTCAGCAAGTTGCATCATCCAAAAGAAAATCTGTGGCGGCCAGACCTGTGAGCAAACTGCGTACGCTTGTAAGCCTGTGAACTGTGCGTGTAAATGAACTCGGGTCACAGCAGACAGCGCGACCTTTCTGACCTCAAACGAGGGCAGCAAATGGCGTCCCACTGTCACCTGGAGGGGAGCAAAGAGCCATGCGTGTACAGTAAAAACCGGCCAGCCAACCTGCAGTCCTGCTGCTGTGAACATATGGAGGAGGTGACACCGCTGAGGGCAGAAAGACAAGAACCCGACCACAAATAAACAGGTTCACAGCCTGGACTTCAAAGAGGTTTAAGCAGAAGTGCCAGAGTATGAGAACAGCCGGGGGAAACTGCATCACTGGCACAATTACAGCCATGCAGATCCTCCGCCAACAGGAAACCTCACAGAAACGCCACGCTGCAAAATTACCCAGTATTTCTGGTCCAGTTTCCAGTGAAAATACCTTAATGCACTCAAAATAAGACAAAATTATTGCTATTGTTTCTGAAAAGCAACTTTTCAGAAAGATATAGGAGCCACTGATTATTACTTTTTCATCAATATTAAGGTATTATTGACTAAAACAAGCTCCTATATACTGCTGAGAGGTTTCTTGTCAGCTCATTTCGTCTCATTTCAAGTGTATTAAGATATTTGCACTGGAAACTAGACCAAAAATAGACAAAAAAGATTTTACGTTTGCAGTATCATACCATTCAAACTAACTGAAAAAACGTTTCCCCTCCTCACCTGTGGGGGGGCTGCACTAAGAACTACTGAAGGAAGCAACACAAAAACCTCATTAGACACTGAGCACAACTTCCTTCCCAAACTGTAAATGAAAACGGAGTGGCGTCAGAGTTTAGCGGTTTTAGGGTTTCTCTTTGTTTTTTTGGGGGTTTTTTTTGCAAAAGACCGCCATTTCTTCCACTAACGTTAGACTCCAGCGTCTGTTTTGGTTGTCTTTACCCAGAATTCCCTGCGCTGTAGTTTCCTTCCTGTTTTTGGAAACGTCAGCTCGCATCCACATGCAGTGACCTAAAGTTTATGATATGTTCTAGTTGTACACGGAACTGGGAAATTACGACTTCCTAGTTAGAAAAATCAACTGTAATGCCTAATCTAATCGGATTGTCCACTGGGAAACTGGGAGCAACTCCGACTACCCCCAGTTACAACTTGCAAGGCGGACTTCAATATGACGCTCCTCACATCAACAGTAGCAACATGTGTTGGAAACACATTTCTTTCACAAGATACGTAAGTAAGAATGCCTCTAAAATCAGTGTAACATGTAATGTAGCGCCTTCAACTCTAAACTGAACTAATTAGAACTGGTGTTTGTTTATGGAAAGTAAAGCTTAAACTGATGTCTGTAAGAGGTGTTGCAGAAAAAAAAAATTCTGACAATCTAAAAATTTGTGGTGTTTTACTTGAAAATGTTCTACTGTTTAAACAAAAAAATCTAATTTTTTTCAAGAAAATTTCTGAGATTAATTATTTTCTTATAGATTTTCAACTTTTCAATCTCAGGAATTTCCTTGTTTTTTCTAGAAAATATGGCGTGGTTCTTTACTCCTCTTCAAAAGGAAATCTGAGAGCTGAACATCCAGGTAGGCAACCTTTTTCAATGTTAACTCTGTAGAAATGTAAAAAATTTCAGCAACCTAGTAACCTAATGATGGAATAAATTGTACCAACCTTTGGGAATGATGGGACATTGAAGGCCTCAATGTTTCTACGAGGCAACTTTGTGCTGTGGGGGTGAGGCGGCGGGGGGGCGGGATGCGACGGTGGCCCGTGGCGTGGAGGTGGGGCAGGCGGCTCTGCCATATCCGTCCCACTGTCCCTCTTCTGAGGCGCCTTTTCAGCCTTCCTCAGCTTCCTGACGCAGGCGTACTCCGCCGTCTCCGGAGGGTGTGGGGGAGACATGACCGGGGCCTCGGGTTCGGGCAGCGCTCCGTCCACCTCGCCGTCCGGGTCCGGGGGCGCCGGGGTGTTGGCGGGAACGGCCGGAGGGGCCGGAGTGTCCGTCTGCCCGGCCCTGCCTACCATGGCGTACAGGGCATCGTCAGTACGTGCAGTGGAGGAACGTTGGCCCACTTCTGAATAAGTGTGCTCGCTGTCCTCTCCAGCCCCAGAGGGGATCTGGGGAAGCTGCCTGCCTTGAGAACGAAGGTCAGAGTTAGACCAGCGGCTGGGCAGCGGCAGAAGGTCCATGCTGGCTGGACGTTTCTAAAGATGCCTCCGCAGGGCTCATGCTGCTGGATGTTATACTCTCTGTTCAGCTGACACCCTCCAGAAAACAGAATTCACATCCCTCGATTGACTGATCCTCAAAGGGCTTACGAACATGTGAGGAAGGAAAATCTGACAGTATGGCTGAAACGATTAATCGAACGAATCGTGATTAATCTATTACTGAAATAATCACCACCTGGTGATGTAGCGGCCCCCTCCCGAGAAGATGGGGAAGTGGAATTAGAAGACTAATGAATGGGAAAAGGAATAGTTCAAAGTATTTGAAGTAGATCTGAAATGATTAATCATGATTAATTGATTGGTGAAATAATTGTCAATTAAATTAGTAATTAGTAGTAATTTATACAACTTTGTATTTTTGTGTTTTTATGATGTAAAGCAGTTTGAACTCCCTCATTGCTGAAATGTGCCACACAAAATGGATTGGTTGGTTAATCAATTAATCGCTAACTGGATGCAGACTCATGTGACACAGACAGAGCTGGAGACCACCCAATTATTAACATAGCTTTTCTTTCCTATCGCCCCCTTCTGGGACGATGGAGAAGTGCAATTAGAAGCTTAATCAATGGAAAAGAAGTAGTTCAGAGTATTAGAAGTTGGGCTGAAATGCTAACTAAATAATTGTCAACTAATTTAGTAACAGATTAATGGCTAACTGGATAATACAGAATCATGTCACACAGGTAGAGATGAAGACGCCCCAATCTTTTCTATCGCCCCCTCCTGGGAAGATAGGGAAGTATTTGAAGTAGGACTGAAATTATTATTTGGATTAATTAATTATTGAAATAATTGTCAACTAATGTAGTAATTGATCACTACATCAACTGGACTCCACAGATGCTTAAAAAAGCCTTTTGCTGGGGCGTGCTGTGGTGGCGCAGGGGTTTAACACGCCCCACGCTTGGAGGCCTTGGTCCTCGACGCGGACGTCGCGGATTCGACTCCCGGTCCCGGCGACCCTCGCCGCATGTCCTCCCCTCCCCCCCGCCAGCCCACCGTCGCGGAAAATGCGAGCCACCAGCGCCGCAAAAAAACTCTTCGGAGAAGAAAATTATTTTTAAAAAAAAGCCTTTTGCTGAAATAACAAGCTTAGAGCAGTAATAAGCCAAAAATGTACAAAAATATATACATTTTGCATCCAAGATGAAAAACCTTCCTTGTTTGTAGATATGTTCAAACAGAATTTAGGTGTCAGTTTTAGCTTCACCTGTTTCAAATTCTGTAAAAACAAATATCCTATTAGTCACCTTTGCTATCCAATTATTAATAAAAAAAATCAACAAATTGACAATATTTTCTTTAGCTGCAGATGCATCTTTTGCTGCAAATGATCAAGCGTACACTAAAGGAATGTTGTGGCATTTTTGGCAAGAAATTTGTTATTTTCTTATTTATAAAAGGAATTGTATTATTTGCGTCTTTTAATGTATTCCGTATTTTGTAAAAAATAAAAAAGACTAAAAGATCTGAGAATATGCCTATTCTTTACCCAATTAATTGATTAATCGTCTGAATAATTGATTGCTAAAGTAACTGTTAGTCGCAGCCCTGTCTGAAAGAGACAGTAAACTGGGAACTGACATAGATGTTTGAGTATATGGATCCAAACTGGCTTCCTCACTCTGCAGTGGAAGCGGGACAAATATGAGGCAGGACATATGTTTCTATCTCTTCAAATCCTCCTGGGCGCCTGTCACAGTGCCCACAAACGCAGCTCCCTGTTGACTTCGAGTGATGGAGCTCCAGGAGTCGCCTTGGCGCTCTGATTCCAGCATTTCTCTCTTTGAGAGAGAGAAATGCTCATAAATTAGGTCTGAACAGTCTAATTAATTAAAGCTGAATCTTCATTACGATGTGAATTCTGTTTGCGGGTAAATTTCTCATCTTATGTCCTCAGATTTTCTCATATTTTAAGGGAATTTGGGCCAGAACGTGTATTAAAGAGTCCAGGAAACACTGCAAAGACCTTCAAACTCAAAGTTTGGTGTTTTTAATGGTTTCAAATAAATGATACTTACAGTGCATACCCCGATGCTTTGTGTTCATGTCCCAAAAATCAACTTGAATGACACAGAAATTATTTTGTCATGCAGTTGAAACAAGAACAATAGTTTCTCCATGACAACAATGAGGTACACTTTACAGGAGGACACAACAAGGTTTATATGTGAGAGACGCACTCACTTTTGCCATTGCAGTTCATCTTGTTCATCTCCGTGTCAGATTTACTGATGGACCGCAGCTTTGACTGCTTGAGTATACCCTGAAAACACACACACACACACACAAACACAAACAGAAACCAACAAGGCTAAAGAAATGTCCTCAGAATGATTTTGGTGAATTATGTTAAATTAAATTGAGCACAAAGCTTTAAAAATTAAGTTTGGTTGATTATTTCTTTATTATAACAATATGTTTTGGCAGTAATTCATATACCATTGGAAAACCTTCTGATTTCTCCTTAATTGGCACAATGTTTGTGAGGAAAATGCATTTGTAGATAGAACTGAGTATGTGGGTCACAAATATAAAAACCATGAAATCTTCTTCACCAAGCAGCTGGTCTTGGTGCAATCAATTCTGCAATTGACTTGTTTTGAGCTTCTGGTAATCCAGGTACTGACAGTCGTGTCAAAATGGTCACTAAAGGTGTTTCCACACTTGATAGTCCAGTAGATTCGGTTTGATTTGGGACCAAAATTTGTTACATTTTCACTTTTACTTTACACTATCAAATAAACCAAACTGTTTGAAAAATCCATTCCCCTCCTTGCCTGTGGGGGCGCTGCACCACTAACTACTGAAGGAAACAACTCAAATACCTCTGAAGAATACACTATCTACTTTTCCATTGACCATATCATTGCACAATTTGACATTTTGAAAAGAAATTTTCTAAATGGGAACAAAACTGGTTTTTCAATGAAAAGTTTTGGTTTGGTATTTTTTTTTGGCTGTGTTGAAATTGGTTAATTTCGCAGAAACGCAATGGAAACACTTTTTTCACACATGATCAACAGCAGGATGTTGCCACAAAGACGACGATGACGACAGGAAGTAGCTGGAGGATGAGGGTGTGCCATGTTTTTAATGTCTTATCGCGTGAACAAACTTATTCACGTGTAATTTCAGTTGTTAAATGGAAACAGCCCAATTGCAAAATTGCATTTTTTCGACATTAGCGCAATATGGGCAAAGTTTTGCACACATTTGCAATGGAGCACAACTTTCTTATTCACAAATGTTCGCCATTGCAGGATTTCTGTTTCATCTTTGGTAAACGATCATGAGCCATTTCTCTTGCTAATGCTAGACACATTGGTTTGATTTTGTTGTATTCACCCAGAATGCCTTGCGCTGTAGTCCACTTCCTGCTTTTGGAGCTTCTCTGGTCCACGTGGCGAACACTTGTGCATTCGAACCCCTCAAGAGTCACTTCAACCAAACCAAGACCGAGGATTTTAGGCGGACCAGAGTTCACTTCTTTGGTCCACATTAGAGTTCAGTTATGCATTCACATCTCCCCAAATGAACCAGACTTTCTAGACAAAATAACTAGAGTTTGATGAAAGCTGACTGAACAGTATGAATGTACCTTAAGTAGCACCACAGCTGTCCTACAGCTGTAGTCTTTGTCTGCTCTGGAGTGACCTCTAGTACCATCTCAGAATTAATAGCCAAGGTTCAATTAAAGGATTTAGCCATTTTCAATCCACATACCCAACTCTTTGAGGTTTTTTAACTTTATAAAATGCATTACCAATAAGTAGGGGTGCACCAATTGCAGTTTTCTGACCAATTGCTGATTCTTTTAAGAAGCCTGACCTGCCGATTCCAATTTTGACTAATACCAATTTTCTTTTGTTTGAAATGTCGCTCAATATAGCAAGAATGTCACTGAGTTGGCAACAGTGAGGTGATTGTTGTTAACTGAAAGCTTGCAGACACGACCCGGTGGGCCGGTCCATCAGTCAGGCGTCTCTCACTGCAGAGCAGAAGAGGTCAGTGGCTGATTTCTAGACCTTTGCTGAGGAAAATAAGACTAGTGGATAAGATTGGCTTCACATGCAAGTATCAATCTATGACCAATCGCCCAAAATTAAGGAAGTCGTCTGGCCGATAAATCGGTGCACCCCCACTAATAATCATTGTTACAATAAAGGAATATTAAATCATTCTTACTTTATCTCCTAAATTTAGATATGTTGGCTGCAGTCCAATTAAGATATTATGATTGTTTTGATACTTACCATGTCCATGAGGCGGTGTTTTCCGCCTTCACCGGGGACATTGTGCGTCTTCCCCTTCCTGTGATAAAACACAGCACTCTGTCATACAGGATGCAAATCTGATGCTCTGATAGTCTACAGCATTTGTGCCTGAGTCCTTCTTCTTCTTTTTTTTTTTAGAACAAAGCTGAGTCATTGTACGGCTGCATTCAAGAGAACGGCACTGATTCACATTTGCACATATGCCTGCCAGTGGTGGGAGTAGCTAAGCACATTAAGCCAAGAGCTGAATGCATTTCCAAAGAAGAAATGATTGTTCATTTACAAATAACGTTTCTGTCTCTGAAAAATCTGACAATTCATTACAACTCAGTCACAGCAGGGAGAGAAAAATTTATTTTTAACCAAAAAAAAAAAAAGAAGTCTGGCAGAAAAAGCCAGTCGTTGTAGGGTTGATAAATTGTAAGTAGTTTAACTTACAGCAGCTAAAGAAGAGATTTGAAAAACATCTTCCCAGATCCATTTCATTATCAGTCTGAGGAACAGCTTTGTTGGTTATTCCACGGCTTTTTTAAGCATTTCTCTTTTTATATTTCTATGTATCCTTTAGGCATGCCAGAGCATGAACATGAGTTTGATTTGATCCAGATCACTTGGAACAGCTTTGCCAAAACAATATAGTTACAACTAATTTTCACACAACCAGGCAATGTCCCGACATTTAAAAACCATGAGCAGTCTGTTGCCAAAGTCTTTTTTAAAGTGTACAGTATTCAAAAGGTCGTTGTCTGAGTTAAATGTCAACATTATTATTATTTGGTTTAATTTAGAAATCCAAAAAGCTGTAAATCAAATCATAACTTTCAGTGACGCAGATGTATCGAGCTTTGAATATGAACCTCTTATTTTATTTCAAAATGGTTAAATGTTGCAAGAGCCTCAGCCATAATAGATAAGACAGAAGTGAAAATGTTTTCATATTTTTAGTTGAGAAGAAGTCGCTCTGTTTGAAAATAAAATGGTTTCATCACATCAGGAAGAGCACTCTTCTGTAGCTGAACTATAGCTTAGGCTGCGTTCACATGCAGATCTTGGTGCTCAATTCCAATTTTACCTTAAATAGAACTTTTTCGCTTTACAGCTACAACTAATAGTTATTTTAGCAATCGATTAATCAATTATTCTGACGATTAATTGGTTAGATAAAAACATTGACACATTCTGCAGATTTTTTATTAAATGATTTATAAACAATATTAAAAATACTTTAAAAGATGCAAATAAACAAATAATTCCTTTCATTTTATTGCCTAAAATGAAATAACATGGCATTCCTTTAGTGAACGCTTGATCATTTGTAACAAAGGATGAATCTACAGCTAAATAAATACTTTTAATATCAACATGTGGAAAAAGCACAACTCTTTCTGTTTGATTTATCATCAATACAGTGTAGAGATGATCTGTTGGTTATTTTTTAGATTAATAAATGGAAGGAGCTGATTTATTTTTTATTTTTTAAGAATTTGAACCAAGTGAAACTAAAACTCTATTTACAGACAAAGAAGGGTTTTTTTTTTTTCTTAAGTGCAAAAGGTTTTTCTTGTGTACAGTTTTGGTTTAATATTTGCTCTGATTGTGTTTTTCAGCAAATGGCATAATTTCAGTAATTGATTCATGATGATTAATCCAATTAATCGTTTCACATTTTGAAGTATTTTGAATTAATAACTTAGTATGACTACATCTTTTCAGGATTTGGAGTATTCTTCCCACCTCTGGTGCATTTTAACTAAAAGTGGATTTACAAGCAGTGGTTAAAATGCACGGATCATGTAGTGTTGCTCTCACCTCTGGCAGCCCACGCAGAGCACCACAATAAGGATGGTAACAACAAAGGCTGAGGCAGCAGCGATAGCGCCCAGCAGCAGGACCTTGCCGTAGGGAGGAGCCGTGAAGTTCAGCCCGTCCTGCATGGAGGCCATGTGGGAGCGCTGGCGCTCACTTGCTCTCACACACACACACACTTACACCCTTACACTCATGCACGCAGCGAAGTGCCACGGTCTCACTGGGATCTGCAGACACAGAGAAGTGCTTAATTACAATATTATCTGACCTTTCTAAATCATTACAAATAAGGATGCAAGCTATCGATGAATGAGTTCATCTAGAATTGACTGATCTTATCTATAGACTAACAGTGAATTCATAGGCATCCATTTTCTTAAAAACCTGAATTTTCTCTTACCAAGATGGCTTTTCATAACATAAAGGGCTAAATTTTTCATAATATGATGAATAAAAAAAAAAGATAAAATATCAAGGATGTAAGTTATCAATGAGTTAATCTAAAGTTGATCTTATTGATCAACTAACAATTAATTGATAAAGCGTCCATTTCGTAAAAACCTGAGTTTTCTCTCGTATCAAGAACATGAAGGGCAAAATGTTTCATAATATGCAGAATCAAAAACTATTTATTTAATTTTGACATTGTCAGCTGTATAAAATACTCAGTGATTATACAGGAAATTCAGTTTTTCTCACATTAAACTGAAGACATATTTATAAAATACAACACAAAAAAAATGAAAAGAATAAAATATGTGAAACATTTCCCCACGAACAGAGAGATATTAATACAAAAGTATTCGCTCTATGAAGTGAATTAAAATCAACCGGGCGTAATGTTAAATGTTTCTGTTATGGCCTCCGCTTTTCTGTCATCTCTTCTTTCTCTTTAGCTTCTCATTCATTTTTTTTTTCTTTTCTTTTTTTTCCACATCAGTAATGTTAGCACATCATTAGCACATCAGTAATGTTAGCACATCAGAAATATTAGCACATCAGAAATGTTTGAATGAGAAGCTAACACTGCTCAGCCATACAGCTCTGGTGAATGAGGGCTATTACGGTAATAATATAACAAGTTTATCGTGTGTTTTAGTTTAAAACTGAACCTCATAAAGTGCTTTTTCATCCCATACGGACTTCGTCTCGACCGTTTAATTTTTGCCGTTATGCTACGGACCGCCGCCATCTTTGTGTTTTCGTCAACGGCTCCGCTTAAAATGATCAGCGGCGCCCTCTGCTGGATGGCGGCCAAACTGCAACAGTAAAGATTTAAACGGACTTATTAGTTAACTAATAAAAATTAATCGTTTGCAGCACAGAAGCAGCGCAACCAGAGTTAAAAATGTCCTCTGTGTTGAAGGCATAAGGAGAGCAGTGGTTTGAAAAGAAGGACAGTCTGATTCCCCATCCAGCGCAGGAGCAGTGAAGTGAATAGACATCCAGCCTGAGGCCCCTGCTTCTGCTTTAGCATGTTTAGGGATTACTATGTCACAGTTACAGACATCAACAGCACAACTTCCCTCAAACACAAATTTTCACGTGTTTATTTTCAGCAAACCAACAGTAAAATGACGCCTCTTTGGTTGAATCTGGCCGAAGGAAAGATCGCAGAGTCGAACTGTTTGTCACACAACTGTTGATCCATATGGGTAAATAATTACCCCCTCTACATTTGAACTGCTGTAAAACCAACAAACACGCATCGAAGCTGCAGTGAGTCAGAGCCGAACATGCCAGCAGGCAGAGGAACCTGAAACACTGACGGAGACGAGCGTGAAAGCAGAATGAGCATACAGAAACATTTCGCCTTTCTTCCCTCCCCCCGACTCTCTGCCACGTAATTTCTTCTGGCAGCGTAATATGTTATAAATAAACAACAAAAAACACAGAACTGCACCAAAAGACCAAGCAAACAAGTCTGATCTCTGTCAAATCACGCCATCTGTCTACCATGACACTGTGTTTTCATGTGTGTTTCTCACTTGTCTGTCAGAGCCAAGACTGCTGCGTCCTGCTTCAGAGCAAGCTGCATATCTTCTCTTTCTCTCAAATATTTATTTTGTTTTTTACTGACTACAGCTTGTATCTTGTCCTTTAACAAAGCATCTTTCTTAAAGTATCAATTTAGAGCGGCCTCCATGTTTATTCTGGTGTTTTGGTCTTTGTCAAAACGAGAAGAAGGATGTTGATAAACTAAACTAGAGGTAATGGCTCAGTCAAAGTAACATTAAACATGTTGTGTTGTTTCAGAGTTATGCCAGAAAAAAGTTTTTATTTCTATCCCAACATCACAAATGTAAACATGTTAAGTTTGTTAAACTTTAGTCGGACTTTAACTGGAACCACGTGTTTTAGTCAGATGATGTTAAAATTGAGCTTTTCTACAACAAATAAAGGCAGGAAGCTTTGGAGAAAATCAATAAATTAATACATGAAAAAGCTCCACATGCCCAGTATGGATATGTTAATATTTGAAACAACGGGACTGAAAAAATAAAAGATCATTTGGTTATTGAACGGGATTATGATCTGGATGGATGGATGGATGGATGGTTTATTTGATTAATGAATGGTTGGATGGATGGATGATTGATTGATTTATTTGATTTTTGTATTGTTTTCTGGATTGTTGGATGGATGGATTGATGGATGTTTGGATGGTTGGATGTATGGTTGGTTGGTTGGATGGATGGATGGATGGATGGATGGATGGATGGATGGATGGATGGATGGATGGATGGTTGATTGGATGGATGGATGGATGGATGGATGGATGGATGGATGGATGATTGATTTATTTGATCAATGAATGGTTGGATGGATGGATGATTGGTTGGATGGATGGTTGGATGGATGGATGGATGGATGGATGGATGATTGGTTGGATGGATGGATGGATGGATGATTGATTTATTTGATCAATGAATGGTTGGATGGATGGATGGATGATTGATTTATTTGATCAATGAATGGATGGATGGATGACCTTTTTTTGCAAAGGAAATTAGGAATAAATCCTGTAATTCTGAATATTTTCCCATATTTTTTATCAGTTTCTCCAGAACAGAAAAATATTTAAATCAAAATCACAGATTTTTGTCTCTCAGACTAATCAAAACCTTCAGCGATAGAAAAACATCCTCTGGTTTGTTTGACGCCGTCTGACAACCAGCGACTCCTCTTCATCTCCTCCCACGCCGTTACTGTCACAAATAACCGAGTAATCTCAATTATTTGGATCATGTCTGAATAATTATCAAGGCTGTCTTCATTCGCAGGCATGAAGCAGCATCCAACGCCAACAATAACAGGTTATCATAACAAATACAAAACACAGACACTACAAAATGTGATATAAGAAGACAATGATGCAATCAACAGGAAATGTTTTATAGTCTGAGAGGCAGATTGTTTCCTAATGATAATTTTATGTCTCTTTTTTGGTTTCATTGGGATCTATACATGTAATACACTTATTTTGGATTTTATCACCAACCATAAATTCTATTTCCTGGTTGCTGATGAGCCTCATCCTGGATAGAAGCACTAAATATAAGTATATAAATGTATCAAATCACAGTCGTATTGTTTGCAATATCTCAGGTGCAAAACACTGTTTGGTTGCAATGTCATATTTTAAGAGCCTGAAAAAATGAATCTCACAAATCTTTCAGGAAAAAATCTGACATTTCTGAGTTTGAAAAGGTGAAAATTTGCAATAAAAATTTGAGATTAATCACAGAAAATTTCTAGAAAAAAGATTTTTGCAGTTTCAAAAGTTATTTATTTATTTTTTTTACCTTTTGAAACTCATTTTTTTCTAGAACATTTTTGAGATTAATCTTAAAATTTCTCAAAAAAAATTCTAGAAAATTTGTGCTTCAGAAATTTGCTCCTTTTTTGGTGATTTCTAGTACATTTCTGAGGTCAATCTAAATATTTCTGGATATTTTAAAAGCAAATTTTCAACTTCTGGAGCTCAAAAATGTCCTTTTTTATTTTTAAAAAAATCGAGTTTTTTTTCAGAAATGTACTATTTTTTATGTTTTTTCTAGAATATTTTTAGATTAATCTCAAAATTTCAGTTGTTTTTTTTAAAGCAAATTTTCAACTTTTGGAGTTCAGAAATATTCTTGTGCTTTTTCTAGAAAATGTGTAGTTTTATGCATAAATTTACTCCTTTTTTGTGTGTTTTTCTAGAACATTTGAAATTAAACATTTCTGGGTTTTTCTCCAGCAATTTTTTGACTTTTTGAAGCTCTGATCTTTCCTTGTTCTTCCTAGAAAATTTCTGCAATTTATCTAAAAAAAAATGTTCCTAGCTAACTTTTAGCTTTTCAGACTCAGAAACTTCCGTCTCATTTTTAGAAAAAGTCTGAGTTTTTTGCAGAAATTTGCTAATTTTTTTCTACCCACCACTCATATATGTCGTCATAAATAAGTGAAATTTTCATGACAACAATAAATCAAAATTCTTACCTTGAAGACAAAAAAACATTTTCATGTTAAATGATATAATCAGCCACACCTATTTGTTGTTTTTTGCAATATTTCATCTTTATAACTATTACATCACAGCATATGAAAGCAAAACTAGCTTTTTGTTAGCATAATAAACTCATTAAAGAGACGGTGAAAGTTTGCTCTGCTTCCTACTGTTGCAAGTTTGCAGACTTTTTTTTGGTAATTTGCATTTCCCTCAGTAGACATCCAGACATGAATCCAACTGTTCCCAGCATGAAATCTAATTTGCAGCAGATTTCCCACACAAGCCTGTTCGGTTATTCTGTGCACGCTGATCTGAGCTTCCTCGCTTTGTTCAGGGAATCCTAACAAGCGGGAACACAACAGCTTTGTTTTCTGCTTCAAATCACTTTGATTATCATCATTACTATTATTATTAAGCTCCACGAATAAGGGACATTTCAGCAGCAGATGCCAAAGTATTATAATTACTTCTTTAAAGTAAGATTTGTAAAAGTGAATATGTTTTCCCAGCATGTCTATCAAACTTGTTTTAATAGCTGTAGCTGTCTGCGGACGGCTTTAAATGTCACGGCGGAGAATCCATCATGCACAGATCATGAAAAACCTGAAATATCAGGCTGGATTTAAAGAACAAGATGCATCTTTTCTCGACCGTGTCAGGATAATTGTATCTTTGCTCATTTGACAACAGAGCTGAGTGGCGAAGACAGAGAGGGTAATGAGAGAGAAGAAAGGGGGAAGGTGGAGGTGTGGAGGAAAAGAAAGAAGACGGGAGGAGGAAAGACGTGTGTGGGCGTCATGTGGCAGGTGTTTGAAGATGATGAGAACAAGATGTCACATTTCCCAAAGAGGACTACGTTCCTTTACTTTATTCCTTTCCTTTAACTTATTTTACTGCCTTGATTCTTTTCTTTTAATAATTTCATTTACTTACTTCCCATTATTTACATTTTCTTTCCAGATCGTTTCCCCTTTCCCCGTAGCACATTTCCTTTCCTCTCCCCCTTTTTCCCAGATACACCTGAATTAAATAAGTTCAGTCCAATTTTCAAAGGCTGCCTATAAAACTGTGCATCATTTAATCTGAATATAAATCCAGCTGTTCTGTGATGGTTTGTTAAAAAATATCAGAGAACAAAAGGCTGAAAACCATAGCAGAAAGGTCAAAGGTGAAGTTTAAAAAACTGCATCTGAATGACTAAAGTTAAATCTGTCATCTGAAAATGAAACATTATGCTTGCAATTGCAAACCCTAGAAGTGATCTGTAATGTTTCCTCGAACAGATTAGGACAGATCTACGGGCTACAGAACATGTTCAAAATCATTTCTAGATAATAAGATTTTAGTTTGCTCTGTTCAGTTTATTCTGAGATGTTTTAGGGCGTCTTGTCACTTTAAATCCAAATAAAATGCTGCTGGCCACTCCCCCAACTCTACGTTTACACTTACACTCACATGAAAATGGCTGCAAACAGATGTGCAATTGTACAATCATACATCTTTGAAAAGCATTAGTGGAGCCTCCTGCACAACCAACAAGGATCCAGTAAGTGGTTTCGGAATGGTAAGTTAAGAACAAGACACTTGTCTTTTCCAGCAGCCATTGTACAGCGGTAAAACCAGCTGACCAAATGTGCTGGAATTCAGCTTGGTTGCTATACGGGCTGGGCTTGACTGGGGTTGCTAGGTAACAGCGCAGTGCCCCTGGAATGTGACTCAACAACTGGGAAATTTTGGAAACGGCTCACTTTTCAGACACCAAAAAAACATTAACTTAATGCCAGGGTGCTTTTTTAAAGCCCTTAAAGGAATCAGACGACAGGTTTGTGGCAACTCTGGAGGAGATGCAGAGATTCATAACAGGATAATAAATTGTTAGCTCTGCTAACCCAAACCAGGAATTTATGGAAAACTGACTGGAAGTTTTTCATAAATTATCTCCAGAAGCCATAAATAAGATGCAGCAAACACTAAACCAACACAACATCCCCACATGGTGGTGGCAGCATTATGTTGAGGGGATGTGCTGCTGTAGCAGGAACAGAAAAGCTGGTGGGAATTGATGGATGGAGCGAAATAATCCGGGAGAAATCCTGTTAGAGGCTGAAAAAGACTAAATCTGGGTTGGACCTCATTAATTATTTGCGTTGTTAAATAACAAAACAATAAAAACAGTTTAGTTTTTACTCACACACTGTTTAAAAGTGTTGAAATAAATTTTGCATAAAAAATGATGAATATAACTTAACTAAATGCATCTCGATTAAATTTTTTTAACATATTTACAATTAATTAGTACATTTTTATCAATCGATTGTTAAAATGTTGTGGATCTTAATCTAACAGAATCTTTGTGTTCCTCCAATCTGACTTTTATACAGAAAAACAGGTAAAAATTGTAGTTTAATAATCAAATCTGGTAAACAAAAGGTTTGCAGCTACAATTTTACCAAAAATAATTGCAGAAAGAATTGACTCCGTTAACTTAAGACAAATAAATGACGTTTTTCAGATTTCATTTTGTAAATAAAACGTCTAGAGCCATGTATAATTATCTTCCACTTAGTCAGTACTTCATGTTTTTGTTTGTGGCTGTAACATGACAAAATGTGAAAAACTGAAAACGTTATGATTCAAGGAAAGATTTACAATCAAGTAGTTAAACATGTTTCCCATCTTAAATCACACAAATTTGAATTTCTGTATTTTTTTTAATTGAAAGTCAGTTAAAACTAAGCACCATCATGAAGCATTTTGGGAATTTATCTTCTGTTTATGGAAATTAATAAATTAATCTTAAAGGTAGCTGTTTGTTCCAGCTGACCTGTTGACTTGGATCCGTTTCATCCTCTAAACGCCTTGGGAGGAAGTCCGAAGAGTCGCCAGACAGCACATTTGCTTGACTACACACATTTCATATCACATTTAAAGGTCACCATAATCTCCTTTAGCTGAATGTTTATAGTTTTGTTCAGAATGCCGGGCGAGGCCTTGAAGGCAGACAAGCGTTTAAGGTGTAATCCTCGTGGAAAAGGCACTTTGAGGAACGCGTTTAGCCCTGGTAGCAGTCAGCGGGAGTTTAATTTTCTAGGAACATGTTCTGCGTTTACATGTGTTTTCATTATTAATAAAACCAGAGCCGGTTTGGAAACAGGCGGCCCGACTCCGCCAATCTGCCCAGGTTTTCATAAACCACCTGGGAGTTGATGTGGAGCGAAATCCTCACCCTCTGAGTGACACACATAACAGCGACGTGGTGTGTGTGTGTTTGTGTGTTAGGGGGAGGAAGGGAGAGCGAGAGAGAGAGAGAGAGAGGGGAGGATGCTATTGTGTGAGAATGTGAATTAGGTCAAATGTTTGCTTGCAAAGATTAACCATGCCCCTGTGAGGAAGAAGGCTGAAGCCTGCATGTGCAACTCGGGTCTGGTGTTTACAGCGCTGCCTCTCAAGCAAACACCGCCGACACAAATATAACAGCTCAAATACTAAAGCTACTGCTCGGACTTTTCCACAAAATCTATTAAACTCACCTCAGACTTCAGTTTGTCACCTATAAAACAATGTGTGAGTACCTGGGTTTCCATTACGAACGTGTGCAAAATCTTTGTCTATGTTCTGCTAACGTTGGAAAATACAATTTCGTAATTTCAATCTTTCCATCAAAGTAGAAATAAATTACACGTGAATAAGCTTTCTCATGCAACTAGTCAATACAAATCACACCAGTGATGGATGTAAACAGTCACATGAGATATATTCATAATTCAACCAGGCGTCGGCGTCTTTTTCAGGCGACAAGCCCCGCCTACTTGGGAGCGGCTACATATGTAGCGTTTTGTCAATTTAACAGAAGAGCTATGGATTTAAAATGTTTAAAAAACTTCTTTATGAACTGTGTGAAATTGCAGAGCTCTGGAGCCAGCTGTCCGAAAAAACAAAACAAACCATCATCCTCCTACTTCCTTTCGTCTTCTTCATCGTTTCCTATTAACATCCGACTGCTCGTCACGTGACTGGTGTGTTGCGAAAACAATGTTTTCATTTAAGTTTTACAAATTAAACCAATTTTGATACAGGCAAAAAAAAAAAAAGCTCATCATAGCGGAAATTTTTAAATCAAAAACCCTGAGTTTTTTCGCCATGTTGTCAGTAAGCAAATTTATTTTCGAAATGTCAAATTGTGCAATTACTAGAAACACAGCTATAGTTAAGTTTTCTGTTTCTTTTTGTTGTAAATCAGTAACTGCGTTTTCATTAATCCAAATGTACGCAAGAATTTTGTTGATATTCTGCTAATGTTGAAAAAAGACAATTTTGTAATTGCGTTGTTTTCATTAAATAAAAACCCCCAATTAAAATCCCATGTGAAAACAATTTTTCAGGCGAAAAGTCATTAAAAAACAAGACATGCCATGATGCTGCTACCACTTCCTGTCGTCTTCTTCTACGTTTCCACCAGTAGTAACTGGTGATCACATGACTTTTGCCACTTTTTTGTGATGCAAAAAAGTGCTTCCATTGAAGTTTTGCGAAATACAATAGACTTGTAGCTAACTTTGGTGTATTGACAGAAAGGTTATTAACATGAGTCTATTGTAGACTCATAGTCATGTTAGCTGTGATGCTAGTTCTCATTGTCGGCTCTGTATGGCTCCTTGCAACGCACAAAGGGATCTCCCCCAAAGTCCAAAGCAGGATGGATCCATGTTTTCATGTTATTTACTCCAAATTCTGACTCCAGCATCTGAATGGTGCGTCTAGAATCGAGACTCAACCAACAACATAAGATTTTTCCAATCTGTCGACACCCAATGTTGATGAGCCTGGATCTGGGTGTGGTCTTCTGCTGCTGTAGCCTGTCCGCTTCAAGGTCCGGGAAGTTATTTAAGCTAAACTATTGACATCAGCAAAGAATTTTGTCTCTGATTGTATAATCAAAGTTTAGTTTGTTTATCTAGAAACTCGGGTTTGATTGAGGAGGTCTGAATACATAATCAAACATTGATGCGGACCAAAAGTGCAAACTGGTCCAGCTTAAAACCTCAGTTCAGTCGAAGTGAACTCTGTGGTGGTTCGAATGCATATGTGAACGCCTAGTCAACCGGAAACCACACCAAAAGCAGGAAGCGAATGCTAATTGGTTAATTGAGAAATTGGTCGTTATTTTGCTAAATACAAAAGAGAAATCCTAGAACCACTAAAATCTGACGCTACTCCATTTTTGTTTAGATTTTGTGAAGAAGGAAGTTGCGTTTCTTCTTGAAGAACCTCTGATTTCTTCTTCAGAGGTTTTCATGTAATTTCCTTCAGTAGTTCTTGATGTAGCCCCACCACAGGGGAAATGAGGAACAGGTTCTAAAATTAATTTGGTCCATTTGACACAGTGCAGTGCAAAAGTGAACCACAGTAGATCAAAATGTAACAAATGTTGCAAATTTGGTTTTCGATCGAACTGATTGTACCAGACTGTGAGTTATGAAAACACCCGTAGATCTCGGTTTGATTGAATGAAGTCTGTTGCTCTTCGAATGGATATGTGGATGCAAGAAGACTGGAGAAAGCTCCAAAAGCAGGAAGTGGATAGCAGCACAGGGCATTCTGGGTAAATACAACCAAAACAAACACGCATAACTACGTCTAGCGGGAGAAATGGCTCGTGTTCCTTTTTTCTTTTACCAAAGAGAAACAAGAAATCCTACAACCGCTAAAATCTGATGCTACTCCATTTTTGCTTACATTGTTTAGATTTTTGTGCTTTTCATTCAGGTTTTTGCTGCAGTGCCACCACAGGCGTGGAGGGGAACAGATTTTTCAGTGTGAAAGCAAAACAAAGCATCTGACCATGTAATAAATGTTGCAATCTTTATCACCAGTCAACAGACAATCAGGTGTGAAAACACTCAGTCAGCTGGAAATTTTAACTATATTTTCAGTCAGAGTTTGTGTCCTATCAACGGCCCTGCTCAGTGTGTGTTTTCCTTTTTTCTTCATTTGCTAAAATAAAGATATTCATGCATGAAGGGCTTCTGTGTGTGTGCGTGTCCAGGGAGGCTAGCTCATGATGGTAACAGCTCAGCAGGCATCAATCACACTCAGCCTGCTGGCTGGCCGGCTCGCCGCGCCTCTGGGCTCAAGCTGCAGCAATGCTGCTGACAACAGGTTACAAACCAGCACTCCACTGATGCCGACTGACACCGACCTCCATGCAAGGGGATTTTGTTTTTTCTTGTCTCTGGGTGCAGGTAGAAGCTATAAAAAAGGAGATACATTATGATGCAGTGCTTATTTTCAGGGTTTTGCTTCACTGAGCCTGGAGCCCGCTTCCCTTTTCTGCCTCCTTTAATCATCAAAGCGTTTCCGATTAATTTCCAGATCAAAGTGAGGATGCTGTGTCCCCGAGGTCAGCTGGTAACTAACGCGACAAAGCCAGATTCCCCTCCACACCCCCTATTAATCAGCCACGATGGGGGTGAGGGAGGAACGCTAAAGGAGGGTCCAACGTTAATGATCTTTATTTGCTCCACATTCAAACACACACAGGGGGGAAAAAAGATCACCCGATCGCCTCCGTCTCATTAAAACACAATGAAGTTCTCAGATGAATGCGCGTTAAAGCCCAAAATAAAGAGGCGATGCGGTGATGCTGAGGCGGCTGCGCACGTGTGTTTGTGTTGGATGGAGGAAACACAAAGAGACGCAGCTTATATTTCCTAGAAGAATAAAAGATGCTTATCGAGCTGAATCTATATGTACATGAATGACCCCCCACCTCCCCCTTTCTTCCTCCTCCTCCTCCTCCTCCCTCCAGCCTGTCACACTCTGCTTTGCGCTATAGCAGCCCCCCGTACTCACTCAGCTCAGAGGTTTGGAGAGGCGCAGCATCGGCTCCGGTCGCTTCCTTCAGGTTCTGCTTCCCCTCGGACTGACTCAAGCTCCCTGCGAGCATAATCACCTCCAGACCTTCTTCACGGGCTTCACAGAGCGGGGATGCAGCGCACTTCATGTGGCATCCTGTCCGCGCACCCCCAGCCAAGAGGGGAGGCTGGGAAGAGCTCAACCTGCGCGTCCGCGTCCCCCCTCCACCCCCTTTATCCTTATCCTTATCTGATGATGATGATGATGATGATGATGATGATGCGACTCCAAACTTATCTCCGACTGCCAGGTTTCAGCTCCTCGGTCCCTTAAGCTCCCTCCATCTCAGCTCGCATCCCCTCAGCTCGGCTGCCGCGCTTCCATGTGACACAGGCAGAGCTGGAGACCCCCCAATTATTAACCTGGCTTTTCGTTTCCAGCGCCCCCTCCCGGGAAGATGGGGAAGTGCAATTAGAGGACTAATGAATGGGTTGGAAAGGGAATGGTTCAGATTGTTAGAAGTAGGGCTGAAATTATTATTATTTATCAGTCGATTAATCGTTAACTGGAGTTTACAAACTCAAAAACATGCTGAAAGAACAACTTATTCAGAACCTCAAATGTGCCAAAACTCTACAAAAAATGTTAATTTTGGATTCTAAAGGGATTTATTATTAGCAATTTGCATTTTTCACGTCTTTGTTTTTCCAATAGGGTCTCAACTGCTTCTAAAAACAGCCCAAGCTTTTTTAAAAACCACACACATCCAGGTTTTGGTAATAAGTTCATGTTTTATGGCTGGACGATGAGCTGTTTCCAAACCTCCCCAGCCAAGCCAAGCCCATTACCCAGCAACCCCAGCTGAATTCCAGCACGTTTGGTCAGCTGGTTTTACCCGTATGAGTTGTACACTCTAAAAAAAGGTATCTAATTTACTCTAAAATGGCGGCCGCTGTGGTAGCTAAAATTTTACAGTATTTATACAGTAAAATTAACTGTAAATTAGAGACACTTTTCTTTTACAGCGTACAATGGCTGCTGGAAAAGATAAGTGTTCTGTTGTTGATTTCCATCCAAAAAGCACCTGCTGGATTATTGTTGGTTATACAGGAGACTCTACTAATGCTTTTCAAAGATGTATGGGTTGTATTACTGCTCATCTGTTTGCAGCCATTTTGACGTTTAAAAATGCGAGCGTAAACATCGAGTTGGGGGCGTGGCCAGCACCAGCTTATTTGCATAAAAGTGACAGAGCCATAAATTGTGAAAGGAATTTCTTTTTCTAATAATAATTTTATGTAATGAACATATTTTGTGTAATACATAGACTTATCCTAATTTGCTTAAAAAGAAGGGAAGAATAATAGGTTCCCTTTAATGTTGTTGCTCTGGAGTTATTTAGACTGAAATACAGAAAGGTTTGCAGTTAAATTTCAATCAAAACACCTGAAATATTGCTATATATTATTAAAATATTTGGCTGGAAGCAGAAAAGTGAAAGCACAGTGAAGTTTGACCACTTTGACTCCTGCACACTGAAACTCAAATCCTGTGTAACCAGAAAACCCCCCACCGTTTGTTTGTGACTTGTGGTGTGTGTTTCTTTTGGTCTAGTTTGGTTTTTTAACACCTTTGAAGCCTTCAGCTCCACCACTGTCCCCACCTGCTGGAGTCTTCAGAGCACTGAGGATGAGGAGCCACCTATCAGAAGGCAGCGGACGGTGTTGCCGTATGAGGGCTGATCCATGCCGCGCTCAGAAACAAACAGAGAGGTCTTTTGAAGGTCTGGAATCCAGTGTCCTGCCAAGAAAGCACTACTGATCAGGTTAGGACAGATTTATTGGCTACACAAACACGTTCATCACATTTTTTTTTTCATAAAATCATTGAGATTTTACAGTAGTTTGGCCAGGTTTATTTCGAGCTCCTTTCAGAATAAGATAGTTTGTTTTGTCACATTAAATCTAAATAAGCTGTTGCTGCCACATCCCACCAACTCAACGTTGACACTCGCACATGAAAATGGCTGCAAATAAATGCGCAACTATACAACCTTACATCTCTGAAAAGCATTAGTAGAGCCTTCTCCACACCCAACAAGAATGCAGCATGTGGTTTCTTAATGGTGAGACAAAAACAAAACACTTGTGTTTTCCAGTAGCCATTGTACAGCGTACACAGCTGTAAAACCAGCTGACCAAATGTGCTGGATCTCCTCTTGGGTTGCTAGGTAACGGCTCTGTGCCCATCAAATGTAGCTCAACAATTGGCAGGTTTTTTGAACAGGACGGGACCTTGCCACTGAACCGCCATCTTAGTAGGCAAGCACAGCAAAGAGCAAAGGTGAGCTATGGTTTGAAACCAACAAAATGAAAGTATATGAAACAAACAACTCCATAGCAACTGCCATTAGTTAGTTACGGACATGTACCAAGATGGCCGTCAGATACAAAGTTTCTGGAAGTGTGACATCACAAGAGAACTATGTATAGAGTAGAATGGAAAATAATCTTCATATTCAAAGACAATGAAACATTTAACAATATATTCCCCAGATAAAAACAATGTTTTACTTAAAAAAAAAGACTAAATAATCTCTTATATTGGACTAATTCCTTGTTAAAAAGTTGATAAAAACAAAAATAGACAGAGGTCAAGTTGACCTCTCAGCAGCCTTCAGTATGGCTATCAGATGGGTAAAAACAATTAAAACAGATCGGTAAACAATAAGCTCAATTAATTATTCAAAGTAAACAGTTTCTTTGTAAGATTGCATCAAACACAATACAAAGTTATTGCATATGCAAGTCAGCAAAGTCATATTTCTGGCATAAACTGCATAAATAAAATGCTGATGTTTAGTTTATTTAGTATGCTAAACATCATTTAGCTGCAGCAGTCGTCCACACACCAATTCGTTACAGAAATTAAATAAATAAAAAGACATGTAAGTTTAGGTTAAATACAATTAACTCTAGTATAATAGATTCAGTTCCCAATCAATAAAATATAGTTTTACCGTCATTACATAAAGCATCAGTTGGCATTGAGTAAAATTACCTAATACAGAACGAACTTTTTAATAGCATGTGTAGTAAAATGTAAAGGCGTATTTTCACTAATGTATTTTGAAATAAAATAAGAGTTTTATGAACATGTGGGTTACGCAATATATAAAGAAACTCAAAGTATATTTTCAGTAATTGCTGATCTTCATATCGTGGTTTGGCCATTTGTAGTGGATTGGCAGTCCTTTGAACATGATAGCGGTCAGGTTGAGGAATTTGATTCTGATCCAGTTGGCTTCCTGTAGGTGGTTACGGACAGTCTGAGGTGTGATGCGTCTGTTGTGCTGGCCAATGGTCTCATCAGCTGTGTGTGTCGCTGGTCTTAGCCGATCCTGCAGCTGGACGAGTCGGATGTGGCCATCTTGTGCTGGACTGGTCACACGTAGCCGACGAGGATGAGGTCAATTTCCAGTAGTGCCAGTCTGTTGGAAACCAACTCTTAAATGCCTGATGGTCCGATAACGGACATTGAGCCGTGCAGCTACTGCTCTGGTGGACATCCCTGCATCCAACATACCAATGGCACGTTCCCACATAACTTGTGACAAAATCTGACATTTTGGGGTGGCCTTTTATTGTCCCCAGTCCAAGGATTGACCAGCTGTTGTCCTCTGGACATGCCCTAAACATGCACTGAGTAAAAACAACTCACTGAGTAATGCTCACTGACATCAAGTTGTATTAAAAATTATACACAAATCAAGAGAAATATTATTTTTGTACAATAAAATGCTCATTTACAGTTGTTAACTCCACATGGCAACAATATTTGACGAATATGTCGAGGTTCCTCCCCACTGGGGCATGAATCACCCGTCATACTTCCCCTCCCCTGCTCCATTAAGGGACAGCCTCCCGTGTTTTCCTCTAGAGGCTGAACCGCACTGTGTGCGTCTGCTCATGGATTTACCATTCAGAAAGCTCGGCGCTTGTGCCTGAGGAGAACTGGAAATCCGCTACTGTTCTCGCTCCATCGTCAGGCTGATCGGAGCGGAGGAAGATGGGCTGCTGCTCCGGAAGATGCTTGCTGGTCCTGCTGTGCTGCGTGCAGCTGGTAAGAGGTTCTCATTGTTCATGCTGCTTCATAAACACGTCACACCAGCTGTTACTTGTTTACTTTCTATTTGTAAAGCTGCATATAAAAAAATAATTACAAAATCTACATCAGAATGTCATTATTGTACAATTAAATGTGCAGCTTTTTGCACTGCAAAAACAAACTCTTATCAAGTGTTTTTTATTCTTGTAAATCACTATTATTCTAATACTAATATTTTTGAAATAAGACAAAAGTAACTTTTCAGCAAAACGTAGGAGCTCGTTTTAAGTCAGTTCTTTCTTAATACTGATTGGAAAAATTTTTTCAATTTTTACAATACATTTTTCCCATAATCTGCCAGTGGAACTAATACTTTTTAAAATCAATATTAAGGAATTATTCACTAAAAATAAGCTATATCTTCCTGAAAAGTTACTTCTAAGTTAGTTTTGTCTTATTTCAAATGTATTAAGATCCTTAGAAAGTAGAAAAATACTTGGTTAAGATTTCGTGTGTGGGGTTATCACACTGTAAAATACTGGCACTTTATAAAATATTCAACTGAAGCACCTGTTGATTATGTTTAATAATGCGTTACTAGAAAATCTTGAAAATTTCTATAACAGTTAAAATGAAATATAAATAATTGGAAATAATGTAGAAAATAATGTTGAAGCCTGGAAATAAAATATTTTTTAAAATGAGTTTTCTTTCCATACATATTTTGGAATAATATTTTATTATTACAAGATTATCTTAAATGGAAATATTGATTTGTTTTTATTTCTACTTTGTGCAAACATTAGTTATTTTACCCCAGTTTTAGTTCATCTATCAATATATTTCTAAAACAGTTTTAGAAATATATTTAGAAAAGTCCTTTTGAAATAATAAAAACAAAATGTATTTGAAATAAATACACTTGAAAAAATAAAATAGTTCCACCGAAAGCTCAAACCACCAGGTTTGTTGTATTTGGCTGATATCAGGTTCAATAAAACCGGCTAATTTATTGAGTTTTATCTGCTCCTTATAATAAATTATTAAAAAGCAAAGGCAACCTAACACAATAAAATCCCGGTTTCCCACCCTGCCCCCATGTGACCTCAGAGGACTCCAGGATGGACTCCAGGACACCCACTCCTTGCTGCACCCCCCATGGCCCGGTTGCCATGACAACACACACACGCACACAAACAAACACACACACACACACACACACACACACACACACAAAAGTGACAGTAATGATGATGGGGTGCAGCAGCTGCACATTTTGTTTTTGGTAAAGTCTGTTGCCTCTGAATCAGTGTTGGGTAGTAACTAGTTACATTTACTTGAGCAAAATTTTGGGTACTCGAGTGTACTGCAAAAACTCAAAATCACCAAGTATTTTTACAATTAGTTTCTAGTGCAAATAACTTACACTTGAAATAAAACAAATTAACTTACAAGTATCATTTCATCTTGTTTTAAGTCAATAATTCCTAATAATCATTTTTAAAAAGTATAGTTCCACTGGCAGATTATTTCCATTATAACATGGAAGCAATCCATGTTATAATGGATATATTTTTTCCCAAGTTATAGGGAAACTATTAATATTAATAATTGTTTACTTAAAACAAACTTGCATATCTTGCTGAAAAGTTATTTGCTAACTAGTTTTGTTTTATTTCAAATTTTCTAAGGCATTTGGACCAGAAACTGGACCAAAAATATGTGACAAGATTTTCTGTTTTTACAGTGTAACTTCACTGAATGAACAACAATCTTGTTTAAGCTAAAAAAAAAAAAAAGAAGAAAGAAATCATCAGACACACAAATGGAGTTTTGTTAAAGTTTTATATTAAAAGCAATTGATTTAAAGAAATGTTTCTTTTGCCTTTATTTTATATTTTTGTTGTTTATATGAATTATTATCATTTTAATCATTAAAATACCAAAATTTCTACATAACTTTATATTTTGAATCAGTCTTCAAATATTAAATAGTTAATGTTTTGATCAGTTACTCAGTATGTGAGTAGCATTTTTAGCAAATACTTTTTTACTCGGATTTCAGTAATTTCTTAGATATGTTGAGTAAAAATATGTTGAAGTACTACTTTAGTAAAAGTTTTTGGACTACAGAGTGTGAATTATTGTCCTGCTGACAGATAACCGCGGTGGAGCGGCAGGTGTTCGATTTCCTGGGCTACCAGTGGGCCGCCATCATGGTCAACTTCTTCCATATCGTCGCGGTCATCCTGGGACTTTTCGGGGCCATCCAGTACCAGTCACGCTACGTCACCATGGTAACGCCTGGAGAATTCTCCCAGGGCACCCCCTAGCGGTCCGCAGGGTACTGCATGTAAACGACCGTTTATTTTAGCGTGACGTCAACTCAGAGTGCGACGCACACAGCTAGCTTAACTAAAGATTGTGTTTAAAAATAATAATGGATACGTGGCTTAAAACCGCGTCACTAAGAAAAAAAACCCTGAAGATACAGGTGGAAAGAAAACAACGCCAAGACAATTTATAATCGGAGGAAGCCAAGTTGTATCCGCTGAGAGAATTGGTAGTTTACTAGCAGTACGATTCTTTTGAACGGCTCTAGGCAGTGAACGAGTCTCAGTTGGTGAGAACTGTTCTTTGTTTTTAACGCCTTTGCTTGCTTATGATTCTCTGCTCGCAGGTCAACAGCTGTTGTTATTTTTTTTTTAGTGATTTAATCTGCAAATGAGTACAATAATTGATAGAATCGGTGTAGAAGTTTTATATTTCATGATACTGAAGATGATTTTTGTTTCTGCCAAATCAACTCAAGTTCATTTTTCTTGTATTATGTATTCATGGCTTTGTCGTGGCCAGTCACATTTGCAAAACAACACCATCCCTCTCATTGGATGAACAAAGAAAACAATAAGAAGTGTGTTAAGAGACAAATATTTTCACTCCAGGTGGTATATATTCAGATTTTGTGTTATTAAGTTTTGAGTTAGCTGGTCCATGATGTGGTTTTAAGTGGGCCTCAGTATAAAAACGTTTGAGAAACACTGATCTAGAGCTTCTGTCTCAGTTACTTTGCTTCTTGTCTTTGTGAAAAGAATTGTTTTCTCTGTTACTGGTTGCCAGTACCTGCTGTGGATGTTTGTGTGGATTGGTTGGAACGTCTTTGTGAGTTGTCTCTACCTGGATTTGGGAGGCCTTTCGAAGGTAAGGCCCCGTTATTTAGGATGGATAATTAGAGGCGCCTGCAGCGACTGAAGTCTTTAATTAACTCAGTGTTTAAATCTGTTTCTCTTTTGATCCACTGCTGATAACAGGTTCAAAAAATGCTTTTAAAGTTGCTGTCTGTCATCAGATGCTAAATATTTACTTTAAAATATTTATCATTAGGGTTTGAAAATTTGAGCTGATTTCAATATTTGATTTTAATATTATGGACATTCAACAATATTTACCAACATTATATATATTTCTCTACGTTTTTAACGCTTTTGGGGGAAAAAAATCCAGAATCAGAAGGTAACAAGATGGAGATAAAGATCATCTGTTAGTATTGACCCACTTTTATTTATTGGGCCGATACCGATATGTAAGAAATGATTAATATCGGCCAATACTGATGTTAGTGCTGATTTATCATGTTTTCCTGCTTCTTATATTCCTGTCATGTTTGGTTTCACTTAAATCTGACGTTATTTACTTCTTTTGAGTTTAATAATTTATTCTAATTAATTTTTTCTTCACATTACTCTCAAAGTACTATAAAAATATATGTATATTATTTTATTAATATTTTTATTATGATCAGTAACTGTACAAATACAGAAATTTTATGTTTTTGCATTGAAGACAATGTCTCTATTTTTTATTTTCACAGTTTTTATTTCAAAGTCTTTTCTTGTTCTGTTATTGTTTTCATTTTTGTTATCATTTTGGTTGTATTATTCAATTAATTAATATTGTAATTTATTTATTGATTTATTTATTAGCTTAACAGAAAAGAAACACTTAGCAAAACAGACCTAAAAGGGGAAGCAAATAAAATAGAGAGTATTTATACATTAAGGAAAGTTCTAATGTTTTGAATCAGAAAATCTGCCTTTTTTTTTTTTTTTTACAAGTTTGGTTACAGTTGCTTGGTTACAGTCAAAGGGTATTCATACCCTTTGACCTTTTCCACATTTTGTCACATTACAACAACAAATACAACAAATATAAACATATTTTATTAGACTTTTATGTGAAAGATCAACACAAAGTGGTGCACATCTGTGAAGTGGAAACAAAATTATACATAATTCAAAACATTTTTACAAATAAAAACTGGAAAGTGTGGTGTGCAAAGGCAGGATTTTTTTATGTATTTAGTTTTTTAATGGTATAATAATTTTGGTCAATCATCTTTTATTAGTTTTGTTTGAAGTAGGTTTTTCAAAAATAATTTCTCATATTTTTTATGTTAAATATAGAAGCCAATCCAGGAACTGCGTCTTTCCAAATTAAAATTATTTTGTTACATTTATCGGTTTACATGATGTGCATTAAAACAATCCTCATTATATTTTAACAGAACAGTATTAAAGTTTAGTACATTTTAATGTTTAATGGACAAAAATCATGTGACTCAGCACTGACCTCAAAAAGAAAACATTACTTTAGAAGAATTTGGTTTAACCGGGTCCGTTTCTCCCGGTCTCTCTGCAGGACAGCCACATTCTCTCCCTGGGAGTTTCCTCACATTCCTCCTGGTGGAAGAACAACGGGCCGGGATGTCAGAGCCAGAACCTGCCCTCTGACGGGTGGAGCAAGCACCAGAACCCCCAGCTGGCCACAGTGCCGAGCTGCTGGCTGCAGTACCAGTACCTGGAGGTTCTGCACTGCGCCGCTCAGCTCCTTCTGTCAGTGAGTCTTACATGTTAACCTGTTAAACAAACTGACAACAAAACTTCCTCTGTCAGGTCGTTGAATTTGATCTCAAACACATTTACTTGGTTTTGAATATTTACTCTCTTCACTAAATAATGAGTTTAAAGGACAAACATAACCAAGAAGCTTAAAGTTCACCTCAGTTTAAAAAATATAATCAGATAAATAATCAGAATTTTCATTATATTGTGCAACATTCGATCTCTTAAACAGAAGAAGGTATTTTTTATTATCTTTGTTTTCAAATACCGCAATTCACAGAGAAATTCAGCAAACACTTATTCACCTGGGACATTGTGATGTGCTATTTTATTTTTTGCTGGCTAAAAGATAAAATCTGAAGTAAGCAGGAAGCTTTGAAACCTTTTTCTTAATGTTCTTGAATTTGTTCTCAGCTCCTGGGAGTCGGTTATTCCTGTTATGCTGTCAGCAGATTTCCAGAGGAAGAGAGCTGTACGTAAAAACAATCTTCTATAATTTATTTACAGTCAGTATGTCATTAGTTCATAGAAAATTGTCACAATATGTTCTGTTGCCTGGTTCTTTTTTCTTTTTATGTGATTTTCTTTTGACCTTGGCTTTTCCTAACCTTCACTTAGTTAATTGTTGTTGTTGCTGTGGGTGAACTGAAGAGTTGGAGTGTTGATTTAGATAAAACTGCTTCAAGGATAATTCTCTAAAGTCAGGTCATTGTGTTCTCATGTTTTTCTTTTTCTCAGATATAAACTGTATCAGAGAAAAAAAGAGTCAGACAGCAGATAAAATGTTTTTCACATTATTTTTTGCTGCCAAGCTGTAAAATTCTAAGAAATATTTTGCTCCCTTATGAAAACTGAAAAATAAACTTACAAAAGTCAAGTGATGCCTGTCAGCTGGTGCATGCAGATCTTCCACACACACTGCAGCCTGTATCTAATAACAATAATAATAAACCCAAACAAGTTGGCCAAGCTGCCAAGAAAATACAAAGGGTGAATACAAACACAGGCAGCACTTTTTAAATTTTATTTGTGAAATTGTGAAAAGGTTCAAGGGTATTTTGCAAAGCCATGGAAGATACTGTGAAAGAGGATGAGGGCCACTGAAAAACAGAATTATGATTTTAATATCATAATTATGAGGGGGGGGGTTTGTTTTTTTTTTACAATTGTGAGTTTTAGTCTAAGAAAATTAAGGTCATATTTCTGAGGAGTCTCAGAATTATTACTTTAACCTATACATTCAGATTTTTTCCCCACAAAATTATGAATTCTGAGTTTTAATCTCAGTAGATTATTCCCTGAATTCTGACTGATCTCAAAATTTGGACGTTAATCTCCGAATTCTGACTTTTTCTCAGAATTCAGACATCAATCACAAAAAACAGATTTTTTTCCCCTCAAAATTCTGACTTTTTTCTGAGAAGTCTGTTTTAATGTCAAAGTCAGAAGACTAAATTTGGACTTTAATCTCAGAATTCAGACTTTGAGAAGTCTGAGTTTTGATCTCAGAAGATTAAAGTCCTTAATCCTCCACCATTTCATTTCTTCTTGTTTGCATCCAATTTTATCTGTTTGCTCTTGCATCTCTTATGCACATTTCTTTGATAATTATTATTATTTTTTCAGATTACAAATGACTGTAAGGTACATCTGTTCAAAGACGCTGAAAAGAATCCAGGCGGAAGCGGACCTTTAAGACCCAATCATCATCTTCATCATCTTAATTTTGGTTGTGAAATCAAGGCAGGGACTTAAAAATGTGTCAAGGCCATAATCTTCCAGTTTAAGAATCAGATTGGGTCTGATTTAATTTTAACAGCTCCTGTTTAAATGAAATCTCGTTTTTCCCAATATTGAGTGTACTGCATATTTGTTACCACTAGGTGGCGCATAGACTTTTCTTCACCTCAAATGGGAAAAATGAAGAAGGTGAAACATTTCATAGAAAAAAAAGAGGGTTGAGCTAAGTGCAGCATTTTTGATGAGACATTTCAACATTTCATTTGTTGTTGTAAAAAAAAAACCTCCATAAAAAATATGTGATTAACAGTAAAGTAATAATAAAATTAAAAATTTTTGGCTTCTGTTTCCAAATATTGTGGCTAACTTATAGAGAAAAGGCTGTAAAAATTGTTATATGAATTAATAAAAGTTGCATCTAGTGCATGACTGGTCCAAAAAAGTTCCAACAGAATAAAGTGAATTAATGTATCTGTAATGTTTTGAATTATAATCTGTACTCAGCATATGGGCTAGATTTTGGAGGGAGTGTTTTAAATGTATTGCCCCATTTTTGTTTAGTTCACTAAATGAACTGATTGGGGAAAAGTGTTGTGATTATTTTTAATGGACTTTTCATTGTTTCTTCTTGCTGATTTTGTTCTTTTAATTGTTTTCTGCACCTCAAGAAAGTGAAACCAGCCAACCTGAAGTAAATGGTTTTTATTTTGAGTTATTTGTTGCTTAAAATATAAAATCTTGCACCTAAATATGATTTAATTGTCCTTAGTTTCACCTCCATGGTTTTTATTTGTGTCATAATAATTCATGGTCTGTTTAAGGTTTTGTGTATTTCTTTAAACTTTGTGTTATATTTAAGTTTTAAAGTTTGTTTTCCAAAATGGTGGAAAAAATGAAACACAAAATGTGGCAGAAGTTTTGCCACCCAATCTGATCCAGATTCTGGAAAGCAAATCTTTAGGCACAACAAAACTGCCATCATGTCTGACTTTAAGCGGATTTTGGTGAATAGTTAACATTAATCATTAATTTGGGTAATCATCTATTTGTATTCCTCCTCAATGCTTGCAGTGTAATTATTGTAACCAATATATAACATCATTTCAGATTCTAGCAACAGCTGCTATCTGCTTTTCATCTTCTGATTGGATGTTTCAGTAAAGTCCTGTCTCATTGGTTCCTGGAATCAGGAGCCTATACAACTGTTCAAAACTAAAGGGTTTCTTTAAAAAGTTATTTGATTTTTAAAAACTTTGTTTTCATAAGTATTGTTTTCATATGTAACAAAGCATTTCCAATTTTTTAGTTTGAAATTAGATTAGCTCTTTCATGATTTACTAAAAGATATAACATAAAAATACCCTAAATAAAAAATATTTACAAGTCTTTTCAGTAGAAATTTAGGCATTAAAAACTTTAATTCCTTGTAGATGTGGTGCTGCAGTATTCTGCCTGGGTCAGACTTTAGAAAAGGTTTACAGCAGCACAGGAACCTAATTTTTGGGGACCCCAAAGACTTTTTAAAAAGAAAATATATTTTTTATGAATACATATTTTACATTGTACTTATATAAAACTCACAGATTGATGAGATAAATTATATAAATACTTTTGGAATTTTTATAAACATAAGCAATGTAGTACATATGTATAAATATATACATATGTATATAAGTATAAATGTATGCGACTATACGTCTACGAAATATATATGCCTCTATATAAATAGTTATTTAAACAACTATATTGAAATATTTAAATAGTTAAATTAACTATTTAAATATTCTAATTAGTAACCATATATATATATACTTATTTCATTATTTCAATAACAATGTTTAGTTATTTAAATAACTATTTATATATAAAATACTGAATATATTTTTAAATAGCGGTTTGTATTTTTACGAACTAAATCTGCCTTTAATCGACGTCTTTGATTTTGCCATTGCGCAGTCACGTGACCCACCTACGTCATTTCCGCTCCTCAGGCACTGGAAGAAGCTGCTGTTTTGGGGCCAAATGAGCTGCGAGGCCGCCGGGGCTGGTCTAGTTTAGCTTTGAGGGGCTCGGAGCGGACTGAAACCCGGCTGGATTAATGCGGACAGGGCGGCGCGACCTGCCAGCAGGGCCACGACAAGCGCAGGCTAGCCGAGTCGACAGTCCGGCTAACAGCCGCTGCTAGCAGGGCAGAGATAAAAAGCCTCTCCGTAGCTCTCACACCGCTCGTCCTGTCGGGGCTCCGTTCCAACACAGCACCTGGTGGATGAATGATGTCTGCCGCTAGCATAGACCCTCAGGTGAGCGGCGAAAATGTTTCATATTTACGTGTAGCGAGGTGAACTGAGCCGTGAAACCGGAGCTAGGAAGTTAGTTAGCCCAGAGAGAGGAGAGGTTAGCTGCTAAAATCATCTGCTGGGAACCCACCGAGGCCTGGACCACAGCTTCCAGTTGCCATCTGACTCCTCAACACTGCTTAATATCCCTGTCAGAATCCATCTTAAAATGCGCAAACTGAAGCATGTTAAATGTGCAAACATGACCAAAACATGATGTGTTTGTGCTCTCTCTCTTTAATGTTACCGTGAAGACATCGAAAGGACAAGATGCAAGCAAAGGTAAGAGATTAATGTTCACTTCAAAACCAGGCGTTAATCTATGTAAATATTAAACACACACACACCTGCCTCCTTACCAGGTAGATTTAAAAAAAGGCGGGCCTTATATGTTGTTGTTTGACACCAGAATAATCTACAACATGAGCCTGTGATGTAAACAGAGCTGGGTAGTAACTAGTTACATTTACTCAGTTACATTTACTTGAATAACTTTTTTTTTTAAATTACTTTTAGGAGTAGTTTTACTGTGCTGCACTTTTTACTTTTACTTAAGTAATTTTATTATGAAGTATTTCTACTTTTACTTGAGTAAAATTTCTGGAGTTTCTTCCCAGTGAATGAACAAACAGCATATTTTAACCAGAAATTTACCAGATACAGCCCTGCAGTTTTTATATTGAAAGAAATTGATTTAGGAAAAAAATATTTTGCCTAGTTTTTTTTAATATTTTGTTACTTATAAGAAATATTGTCATTTTTGTCTTTTAAAATACCAAAATTTCCACTTAACTTTATAATTTGGTCCATCTAATTATTAAATTTTTTAAATATTAAATGATTTATAATTTGATCACTTGAGCAAACTTTTTACCAAATACTTTTTTCAAATGTGTTGAAGTCGTTCTACTCTTAAGTAAAATTTTGAGGTACCTCTGATTATTACATTCAGACTTGACACTGCAATTTTTAAAATTACGTTTCGTTTAGTTATTATTGATTCAGTAGACGGATGTCAGATTCCTCTGAGTTTATGGAAAAGGCAGAAAATCTCAGAGCGGTTTGAGGTTAGCAGCTTGTCAGCCATTTTAGTTAACATTAAAACTAGAGTGCACCAATTTATCAGCGTGAATTTCCTTAATTTTGAGAGATCAGGCAAAACTTGCATGTGAAACTGATCTTATCTGCCTCCCCAAAGGTCTGAAAATCAGGCACTGTCCTCTTGTGTTTTCCTGTTAGTGAGGCTTTACTGACAGACCGGCTCACCAGGTCATGTCTGCATGTTTGCAGTTAACCATAGCCACTCCACTGCTGCCAACTCAGCAACTTTCTTCTTATATTTAGCGACATTTCAGACAAAAATAATTGCATCAGCCAAATTGGAATGTGCAGGTGAGGCTTTTTAAAGATCGATAATCAGAAATTGGCCGGAAAACTGCAATTGGTGCAGTTTTCCTAGTTTGGCTTGTTTGGCACAGTGCAGTGTGAAAGCGAACCAAACCAGCTGAAAATGTAGCAAAAGCTGCAACTTCTGGACTGTGAGGTGAAAACAGAGCTTTGATGTGCCATCGGTTGAGGTTTCCCAAATTGTTTCAGGCATTGTGATCAAAGTGTATGTAAACTTCTGAATCTGTATGACAGTGAAGAAAACAAAGGTGGTTTCATCTGTTTCAATCATGAAACCCTGTTTGTGTACAGAGGCTAGTGGATCAGTTCTCATTTGTTTAAGCTAACGTCCTGGTGTTGAGCTTTCATGCAGATGATGTCAGTGTTTTATCTCCATCAGGTTCATCATCTATTAGCTTCATAATAAACATGGCTCCATTTACCTGGTTGGAAGTTTATGCAAATGATGGTGTCCGGTTTTAACAGTAGTTTGATTTTATTGCAGCCTTTCCAGTTTCAGTGCAGAACGGCTCCCTCCACCAGAAGGACTCTGTGCATGATAATGACTTTGAGCCGTATCTCACTAGCCAGTCCAGTCAGGTAGGAGCTACAGAGGGATATTTTAAAGAACTGTGACACTGAAACGCTTCTGTAGGGCTGGGCGATACAGCTTAAGAATAAAATCTCTGGTTTTCTGATGCCAGATCCGATTTCTGATTATTTTTATTTTCTCAAGACGTAACAGAAAATTTGACAATAAATATATTTCTATTCCCCTTCTATGAGTTGTATGATGGTGTTTAGGGCCAGGTTATGATAATTTTTGTTTAATAACAATATTGTTGCTATAATAACATAATATAGACACATTTTTACCAGAACATTGAAAAATTAAAGGAAAAATATAATTTTAATGAGAAAATAAGCTTCTCACATTTGTTGCATGATCATTTTAAAGTCCTGTTCTGATCATTCTGATGTGTTAAAAAATTAAGTAAGTATATCCAATTTATAAAACCAACATCAAAGCATAACTTTACAACATTCCTCATTTTAATTTGTTATTGTTTGTGCAGGAGTTCTCCTAAAATTACTTCTCAGTTCTCCTAATATTATGACCTTTTTCAACTCCATTTAGGCCTGAAACAGTAACAAATGTTTCTGGATGATAGATTGCCCTAGAAATTATTGGAATAAATTATAATGTCATTTTGAGACTATTTTCTACTAACATAAAGTTAATGGCATTATAATGCAAGTTTTCCCTCTCAACAACTAACAACCTTTTAATTTCAAATGTGTAGAATAAGACACAACAATCAAAAACAAGGAAATAAGCAAAACCATGAATAAAATGGATTATAAAATATCTAAACAAAATTAGTTAAAAATATTTAATGGAAATTGAGCTCACTTTAATTTGTCATGTAATTAATGTAATTGCTTATTGCGACAGACTTAATTCTATAGTCATAAGACTTTATGCTTGTAATTAAAAAATAAAATCTTAACCTGGCCCTAATATTCTGTCGTAGAATTCAAAATAAATAGAAGCTGTAAAACAAGATGGCCGCCCTGGTCGACCTCGCATCACTCTGAACTATGTTAATGAAGGAAAAAAAAATCTTCAAAAACCAAAAATTTGATTAAATTATTAAACTCGATGAATTGCCCAGCCCTGCCCTTTGTTTGGTTTTATCTGATGATCCCTGTTGAATCTGTTTTTCCTTGTAGAATAACAGCTATCAGTCCATGACGGACCCCTACCTGTCCAGCTACTATGCCCCCTCTATTGGATTTCCTTACCCTCTGAACGAGGCGCCCTGGTCCACCGGAGGCGACCCGCCGATCCCCTACCTGGCCCCGTACGCCCCGCTCAGTAATGGAGACCACCACTTCATGCCCGACACCGTGTTCGGGCAGCCCGGTGGGCTCAGCAGCAGCATTTACCCGCACCGCTTCAATTTTTTCCCAGAGAACCCGGCGTTCTCCGCCTGGGGCACCAGCGGCTCCCAGGGCCAGCAGACTCAGAGCTCAGCCTATGGGGGCAGCTACAGCTACCCTCCCAGCTCCCTAGGGGGCACTCTAGTCCCTGACGGCCAGACCGGTTTCCATAGCGACACCCTGAGCAAAGCCCCAGGCATGAACAGCCTGGAGCAGGGCATGCTGGGCCTGAAAATAGGTGGCGATGTGACAGGAAGTGGCTCGGGCGTGAAGAGCGCAGGCTCCGTGATAGGTGGGGGTGTCGCTGCGGCTGTCGCCACTGGCAACGGCGGCACGCCAGTCGGGATGCCGCCTCAAAAGCCGACGTCGTGGGCGGCGATCGCCAGCAAACCGGCCAAGCAGCAGCAGCAGAAGGTGAAGAACAAGCCTGGGATGCCGCTGGCCGGCGGAGTGCTGCCGCCGCCGCCCATCAAGCACAGCATGGACATCGACACGTGGGATAACAAAGGCACCGCCGCCAAGATGGCGCCGCCACTACACCACCAGCACCACCCGTCCCACCTGCACTCCCACACCGCCAGCCTCATCCCGCCGCTGCAGCAGTCCCTGCAGTCCGTCCAGTCCCTCGTTCAGCAGATGACCATGCCAGGACCGCCGCAGTCCTACCAGAACCACAACTCTGCCCCCACACCCCAAAACAGATGGGTGGCGCCACGCAACCGCAACCTCTGCTACAGCGGCGGAAGCCTGGACAGCAGCGGCTCGTCCAATGGTGGTGGCGGTGTAGGAAACGGAGGCATCGTTGGGTTCATTCCCGCCAATCCTGGACCGGAGTCCCACCCCGTTCTGGAGAAGCTGCGAGCAGCCCACAGCTACAACCCCAAGGACTTTGACTGGAACTTGAAAAACGGCCGCGTGTTCATCATCAAGAGCTACTCCGAGGACGACATCCACCGCTCCATTAAGTACTCCATCTGGTGCAGCACGGAGCACGGCAACAAGCGGCTGGACGCCGCCTACCGGGCCATGACCGCCAAAGGTCCTGTCTACTTGTTGTTCAGCGTCAACGGCAGTGGCCACTTCTGCGGCGTGGCGGAGATGCGCTCCCCTGTGGACTACGGCACCAGCGCCGGAGTCTGGGCGCAGGACAAGTGGAAGGGCAAGTTCGACGTGAACTGGCTGTTTGTTAAGGACGTGCCCAACAGCCAGCTGCGCCACATCCGCCTGGAGAACAACGACAACAAGCCGGTCACCAACTCACGGGACACCCAGGAGGTTCCTCTGGAGAAGGCCAAGCAGGTGCTGAAGATCATCGCCCAGTACAAACACACCACCTCCATCTTTGATGACTTCTCCCACTACGAGAAGAAGCAGGAAGAGGAGGACGTTGTGAAAAAGGTAATTATCTGATCCAGACCAAGCCATATACACCGTGAACTCGGTGATTGATGGCCATCTGGACAGTTGCTATTGTGTTGCTATGACAACAGTAAGCCACAAGATTAGAAATAGTTAATCTCATTCCTATCTAACTTATAAACAGCATAAATACATTACTACTGTTACTCGGTTACCGTTTTTGAAAACTCTATCTTTGTGTAATACTTAGAGATATTTACTGTTGTACTTACTGCCGAACTAGCAAAATTAGCTTAGCTAACGTAGCTTTTATAAACACTATGTAGTTAACTACGTCTTATGAGAATGGAGGCAGCTTGTCTGACATATTTTGCATTCTCTGTCTCTTACGGGTCGATCCCGACAGCAGCCATTTTGTTCATGTATCTTTCTCTCCCATATTGGTCAAGAGTGTCTACATGTTTTCATTTTGTTGGTCTCAAAAAGCCCCGGGTTTGCTATGCATTGTGCACACACTAAGATGGTGCGGATCACTTCCGGTTCAGATTTGTGGAAATTATGTATGGATACCTGGCATTTTGTTGTTTAGATTAACACTGGAGGTTAAAAAAAAAAAAAGACTTTTTTTTTTTTTTTTTTACATGTAATCGACAGCCACACTGCTGCAGTGGAATAATGCCAAACCTGCAGGTGTAGGTGTTGTTAATTTAGTGCAGTTCGCCACAGCAAAGTGAAATTAACGCAGAAAAACTGTTGCAGAATAATTCAAAACCACTGGTATTCTTTTTTTTTTTCCCTCTCTCTTTGTTCTGGCTACGCTACACACAGACTCGTTGCCATAGCAACTGACTGACTGACAACAGCTCCACTAGTGTATCAGATTTCCACACCAAGAAAAGGACACTGCTAGTTATACTATTATGTTTTCAAATTTTGTTTAATTTGTGATTAGTAATAAGTGAACGTCTGAACACAACGGTTGTTGATTAGCTAATTTAAACACCTGCTCTTCTGATGATCTGTCAGAGTTGGTGTGTACGTCGCCTTTTCTTGTGTTTTTGTGACTGAATCTAAAGACACAGAATTCTGAAGCACACCTACATGTTAAGGTTGTCAAAGTCAAGCTAGCATCACTGATCTGCTTCTCTTTCCCTTGCTTTATCTTTTTTATTAAAACTTTTTATGACCTGTAAAATGTGATGCCTAATTGTTGTAGTGTTTACAATTAGCATCAAATCACTGCATCCTTTTTCTTTTATATATCACGCATACATTTAAGATTTCAAGTTGTCATGTTGACAACTTGACAGCTAAAACCAATGGTACTGATCGTCGCCGAGGGATCTTGTGGACGTGACGTTTTTCATGTCTATAGAATGAAAAACTTACTGTTTGGAGTATTTATTTTAAACATACATTTTTGCCTACACAATATTATCACAGCGCAATTATGACTCAAACAATTAATAGAATTAATTGCGATGAATGGATTATTGAAATAATCAAGTAATTAATCATTTTCCCACTAACAGATGTATTTGTTCTCTAGAAAAAGTTCGATTAAATATGGTCAAAATTGTGAAATGATTTATCATGTCCTCACTTGTCCCATCACAAGAAATGGAAGTTTAACAGGTTAAATTAAATTATACAAAAGGTAAAATGAAATGTTTTTTATTCATGTTTAGGTAGTTTTTTCTTAGTTTAACATTTTAACCATTTTGTCCACATTTTCTCACTGGTTTTATGTTCTTGTTTTTACCAGAGCTATGAACCTGTCTCGATACAGAGTCGATCCAGAGTTGATCAGGTAAACTCAGTTTAATCTTGTTCCTCTTAGCTGGGTTTTGGGTAATAGTTAAAGAAAATAATTACAGTTTTAGTAAAAAATTAAGCTTTGGTTTAGTGAGCTTTGTTAATGTTTGTTTTCTTCAAATAAACTGGTTCCAGTGCTTAATCAGTGCTTTCCTAACACCAGTTATACATGTTTTGACTCCCAACACCCAGAAAAAAGGGAAAATAAAAAAAGGTTTCTTTGCTTGGCTCTGGGGAAAGAACCATTTTCCACAGGAGCTGACTGGTGCATTTATGAAGAACAACAAGCTATTAAAATATGAGCAAATGGCGTAAATGTAGCACAAACCCAATAATTTAACACAAAATTCTGTGTAAGGTGTTGGATTAGCAATGAAAAAACATTTTTCACTTTTTTTTTAGCAGCTTTGTGAATTTGGGTAAAATAATCTCTCAGAACTACACTCATAATTGCATAATCTATAAATGCTGCTAATTACTGTCTCGATTAATGTTCATGTAGTTGATTTTAGTTGCACTCTTACGTGTGTATGGTTAAAAAAAAAAAACATTTCACCATACCTACACTGTTGGCAAGGAGCGGCCATTTTGAATCGCAAAGTCCTGGGAGTAGTCGGAGTTCCTCACAGTTTTCCTCTGGGAAATCTGATTTTAGGGAGCATTCCAGTTTATTTTTTTCCGATTGGAAAGTCGGAATTTCCCATTTCAGAGTTCAACTTGAACGCAGCATTAGTTTAAATGCTGCGTTTAAAGGGAAACTGATCATTTCCCTCTAAAGCAGGGAATTGACCAGAACCCAGTTCAGATTGTGATAAATTTAGGATCAAATATTCACCAGAAGAACTCGCTATGACGTCTGCTGTGGAAAACTAAACTGATTCTTTGGTGTTTTTGTAACGAGCTAGTTGTAGCGCCCTCTCTGGTTGAGCACTGGAACTGCCGCCATTTTTATCCTTTAAGCAAGGGATTCAGAAAGTTGTGGTTTTAAAACCAAATGTAGCTTTACTTTATTGTCAGGTTATTTTTTACATAATCAGCTGAATAAACGACCAGTTATCACCTGATGCTGTTAATATTTCCATATGTAATCGGCTTTTTAATATTTGTGTACCTATACTAGGTGGCATTTTAAGTCTCTGATTCTGAAAAATGTTTTAGCAGATTTTAACTTTGCAAGATTGATTGAAGGTATTCTGTTTTTGTTTTTTCCAGGATCGTCAGAAGTGAACTGTAGAAGCTGAAAAGATCGACACTTACATTTGGGCGGACACAATAAAATCAGAATGAAAACACAGACGTTACAGAAAAAGAGAAAAATATAATTGTTTTCTATTTATTAACAACTTTGGCCCGTGTCAAACCTTTTGAGCCACTTTGCTCTGGGTTACTTTGTAATGCGTGCAGGGATGAAACAAAATTTCACCATGTAAAGTTATTTTAATAACATCGGTTAACTTTTTTTATCCTTGGAAGTTTACTCAGCTAAGTCAGAAAACAAAATATCTGCACGTCTGACCGACAACCTGCTGCTGATATTCAGTGACTGTTCACATTGTGGTTTGTGTGTTGAAGAGATGTTAAGTGCTCGTGTTGGTTAATCTAAATGAGTGGAGAACACTTTAATGACAAAACGTCTGCTATCTGTGTGTGTGGCCAGTTGTGTTTTATATCATCAACATCAGAAGAAGAAGGAATAAATACCTTCTTGATGCCCATTTTCATTGTAGGAAACTTTTACTTTAGTGTAAAACTGAAGGTTTCTGTTTGCAGAGATATTTATGTGCAAGGCTGTGGAAAATTAAACCATAAATCTTTACAAATGGCTATAAAAGAATGATCTGGAGTAAGGCTTAGCATAATCGTTTGGGGGAAATTGAAGCCTTAATTTTGTTTTCAGCATAGCAAGAGGGGAAAATTTTCATTTTCAGGGAAAGAATTTTCTTTTAGATTAACTGTTCTCTTAAAATCCTATTTACAAATTCTGTGAAATTAATACTGCTTATTTAAGCCAGGTGTGGTTTTCTTTCTCTTAACACCATTTTAATCTTGACATTATAAGTTTCCACTCCATTCTCAGAAGCTTTAATGTACCAGAACAGAAACCGCCTCAAAATGTTAAGCTGTAGCACCATCATTATTATTATTATTATTATTATTATTATTGACCGATTAATTGTCAAGTATATGGAAACCAAGAGACTAGCCTGTGTGGTAAATGTTTGTGAATTTTTTGTTTGTTTTATTTCTGTTTCTTTTCTTTTTTTAAACTGCTTGCTGTATTGTGCGTGTATGCAAGAGTGGCAGAAAGCAGGGGAAATCAGAGTTATACTGTATAATGGTATTGGAATATAGAAAATTTATGCAAAATTTTACGTCACCCTTGTATTAAATATCTATTGTATCAGAGGTCACTATCACATTCTTAGATTTGATCATGTTCGTTATTAAAGATATACTTATATGTTGTTTGTGTTGGTTTTATTGGGCAATTTTAAATTATTTACACATTATTGCATAGTTGTGTGGGCATGGCAATTAAAAACGAGCTTTAAAAATAGGAAAATAGAATAGAAATATCCATTATTTTCCCAAAGTGGGGAAACTCAGCTGCAGCACTGAGTTATGTAAGTTCACAGAAGAAAACTAATATTTAAAAATGTAACTTTATTTTGAAAGTGCTGAAAGGAAACTAAAAAAAGATAAAAACCTAAATAAATCAATACAGTTTAAAAAACAAAATACCAAGAGAAACATTAATAGGTTTTAAATTAAGTGAACATGATATACTGTACACGATTATAACAAAAATACTGAGCAGTTTTCAAAAGTAGTGTATTCTGATCCAAGGGATGCAGGGCGACTTAAAAAAGATTACATATAAACGTGTGTTTGTGCATAAAATTAATAATTTATAATGTATAAAATTAAAAACAAATGAGCAGTGCCTGCAAAAATTTACCTTCAAATGCGTAAAAGAGTAGAAATACCTGGTTCATGGATGTACTCAGTGATCTTTGCTGGGAGTCGTGATGGAAACAGGAAGCAAAGATCTGCAGAAACTCTCCAAGGAAACGTTTATTTTGTTGTTTTGAATTTATTTCACCAAACTTAACTAGATGTACTAGTTGCTAACCTTTAAAAGAGAAATAAGCTGCTGACATTCTTATTTCAGTGGGACAAGTATCCAAAAAATTTTTCTAAAGTAAAAGTAGCACTACTTCAACATATTTTACTCAAATACAAGTTTAAAGCAGATGCAAAAAAATAACTCAGGTCAGAGTAAAATAGTGTTTTGTAAAAAAATTAAATTAAAAAATTATCTAATCACATCAGCCAAAAATGACAATAATTCATATAACAATTACAAGAAAAATATTCAGGCAAAAAAAAAAAAATTTCCAAATTAATTTTTTCAATATAAAACTGTGTCTGGTGAAGATTTTGGTTAAAACTCGTTTGTTCATCATTCAGTGGTTAGAAAATCCACAAGTTTTACTCAAATAAGAGTAGAGATACTTCAAAATAAAATTACTCAAGTAAAAGTATTTATTTTTTTCCAAAAAGTTACTCAAGTAAATACAACCAGTTGTTATCTAACTTAGTGTGTACCAATATGTACCTTATAGCAGTGGGACCCAACCTTTTTTATCATCGCGGACCGGTCAAGACATGGCACAATTTAAAAAAAAAATTTGCCCCGATTTTTCCCTCAGACGATCTTAGAACGTTCCGAGTTCTAAGATCTCGGATCGTTCTAACGATCTTAGAACGTTCCGAGTTCTAAGATCGTCGCTTGTGATAACCGTAACCGATCATCCCGCCTGTGTGGTGCTCCGATCTAACATCGGGTGTATTCAACATCGTCTTGGCCCGATTATCGAAGCCTGTGGGGTTTTCCCTGGCTGGGAGAGAGAACGCAACCTGTTGAATGTGACAGGTAGCCAATCAGAAAGCGCGGTGACGTCAGCACGGAGGGGAATCCCAAACGCTGACATGGAGCAACCGAATCCGATGACATTGGAGATGATGTGTGGAAACGGCATGAATGTTTATTCAGCATTTTGTACAAGGAATATCAACAGAAATGATACTGAGAGGAACTGGAGCGAAACTGGTACCGCAGTTGATAAACCCGGTACCGTTTCAGCTGTCATTAACCTGACATGATGTAGTTATAACGATAAGGCTTCATTCAGTCAGGGCTGACACTGTTTGAGCTGAGTCCACAAACTATCACTACTGCTTCTACATCGTCATCCATGTGTATTCTAAATTCCGTTGGAGGTTTTACGGGATTTTCTTCAGGAATCGGGATGTTCGTGAGTGGAATCGGTTCATGTGGTGTGTTGCTCCTGGTCACAGAGGTTTGGAAAATGGCCGACAATCCTTAAATTGTCCGGTGTGAACCAGACTTAAGACTCACTCCTCTCCTCTGGACCACTGTCCTAACGCTCTCTGACTCTGGTCGCTATGGTAACGTTTACACATCCCTTCAAAATAAGATACAGCTGCGCCACAAAAACGAACATTTTACTTTCATGAAAATTTTAACAAACGATAACAAATTAATGGGAGCCCTGAGCTCGTTTCTCTGCAACGAGACGATCCCATCTGGGAGACAATGACACCCGAATGTTGCTTATGCACAGGGTGTTTGGTCTCTACGGGCCACCATATCATGCAGAGCAGTTGGGAATGTGGGAATCACCTACCGGGATAAATCCATTCTCCTGTCTCTTCTCTGGGCCTTTTCCCCTTCAAAGAAACTTTCCAAAGACATCTGATCTGTTTCTGACTCATTTTACTGCTTGTGGCTCAATGTTGGCGAGAGAATCCGGGTAAAGGATTTTCAAAATAAAAGACCCCCCAGACTCAGATAATAAATAAACCGGAAATATTAAATTATTTTTTGTGCGGCCAGTACCAATTGGTCCACAGATGGTACCTGTCCGCGGCCAGGGAGTTGGGGGTGACTGCTTTATAGTACACATCAATAAGCAGATGTGATCACGTTGTTACATCTAACATTTTTGTAAGTAGATTTTAATTTAAAAGTATTTTTGTCCCAATGTATTGGGAACCTCATAAAATCAGTGCTGGGGCCGCAAATGGCCCCCGGGCCACATTATGAACACCCCTATGTCACTAAATTCAGCTCATTCAGGAAATGAACTGGAGTGACTCATTTCCTGTCCTTCACATGTTTATCAGTGAAAACAGCAGCAGAATAGTTGGATTTCAGGTGAACAACCACCAGGTGTTTTAAACCTGCTCGGGTCCAGATCTGATGCCGCCTGCAGCGCGTGATCCCTCTCGTGGCATTCACCGCGTGCCTTAATTGTATGGCTAATAAATCAAGGTCCGCCGTGAACACGAGGAGCGGCGATCCGGTTCCCATCAGCAGCTTGAATCATTTCGTGCTCAAACGTCCAGTCGGTGCGCCTGCGTCGCTGTCCGGTTCCGCCCGGTATCGGTCCGATCTGCGGCGGAAGCTACATTTAAATACCAGAATATATGACGGCGTCTCTTCATTTCAAAACATGAGCCAGCTGAGCCTCTGCGGTGGAGACATCCATGTTCCGAGTATCTAAGCAGAGGATGGATGTGAAGAAGCAGAGAAAAGGCCGGACAGTCTATCGGTGTGATGAAGCTCTGCGTTGATTCCCACTCAGCTTTTCCAGTAATAATAATAATAATAATAATAAATAAAAATAAACGGCTTGTTATGGTCCAGTGTGAACATTAAATAATAATGAGTCAATCATCCTCTATTCGGGCTTTGTTATTAAGCATTTCGCAACATGAACGACCGACCCGGTCTGTGCGCACAGCTGAAGCGGTGACGTCATGACGTGCGTCCAGCCGTTAGTCTCAGAAAAAAACCCAACAACAAAACACTGGCCTGAGCATCGCTGACCAGGGTCCTGAAACCAGATCTGACCAGAACTGCAACAATAATACCAGTAAAGAAACATCAGTCACAATAGTTACATGCAGTCCAAAGGGCGGCCCGGGGGCCATTAGTGGCCCTCGAAGTGATTCTGTCTGGTCCCCAACTGCAGTTCAAAAATGCTAGTACAATTTGACCCATTCAGTAACGGCTCATTATAGATGGGAAAAAAGAAAAGGAAGAGCACATTTCACACCAAAAACTCAGAGATGTTGAGATGAATCTGATATTTTGTAGGAAAAAAAAATGGAAAAAATTTGAAAAGTTCCAACTTTTGGAAATGTTCTGAGTTTCAAAAATTGAAAATTAAATAATAATAAAAAAAGAAAAGAACATTTGAGATTAATCTAAAACAAAATTCTAGAAAAATCATGAAAATGCTTAAGTTTCAAAAGTAAAAAAAATTGCCAGAAAAAAATTGGGAACTTTGAGGTTAATTTAAAACAAAATTCTAGAAAAATCATGGAAATGTTTGAATTTCAGAAATTGAAAGAAATTCAACTATTGGAAATGTTCTGAGTTTCAAAAGGAGAAAATTTGCTTGAACTATAGATATTTTGAAATTAGACTTTAGACTTCTTTATTGTCCATTAAACTTACATAAAATGGAAATTTTGCTTTGGTAGTGGCACAAAGACTCAAAACAAACACACATCACAGTCAACACAATAAGGAATAAATAAATGTGTGTATATATATATATATATATATATATATATATAGATA